>DWLS01005418.1:0-12723 GCA_018246255.1 Pachliopta kotzebuea | reverse complement strand
ACATAAGAAATATATAGGTACATATGATAATTAAACACAGTAAATATCACTTAGTTACAAAAAATTTTGAATGTTAATAAAAATCTAATTTATTAAACACTGTCTACAGATATTATTATTTTTAAATTAAATTCTATCGCGGTATGTATGGATTATATATTTAACATTAATTACATTAACCCTACATTTAAACTGTATATAACTGTGTATATGTATAAGCTGTAAGTTTTCCTCTAATTAAATAAATAAAAGATAAAAAGTCGAAAGGAAAGGAATGAATGAGTGAAAAGTATAAAACAAAAGTTAGAGACCTAAAAGGATAATTATGACGTATGCCTTAATCCAACGTTGATCAAGAGAAAGAGCATCCCTAAAATACAAAATAAAATATCGTTACTGTAGTAAATTAACTAGCATACAGTAATATTTGCAAAGTACTGGTTGTAGATTACAATAGTAGCTGCTGTAGTGCGAACTTAGATTATCTGTGACAATAGAGACTTACCACCAGTGAAGTTATATTTTATCCAGTATAATGTAACAGGTAGTGGAATTTAGAAATTGAAAGTTCATGTTCACGGAACCTGAAGTACCCGCTCTCAAAGTTTTATTACATACAACTCATGATAAAGCAACATACATAATGTCATATACAACATAATATACAAAGGCATACATACATGAATACGGTAGACGCTGCAGATTAGGAAATTCGGACTCGTAAAGAGAGGCTTCCAAGTCATTAAAACATTTTATGCGAGGTATAAAGACAATCCCACGCGACGGATATAAAGTATACACTGTCGTTATATGTTCCAAATATACTACTATTAAGCTATTATATATTCTATTCCATTTCACAATGTCCACTGTTGGGATATAAGCTTCCTGTGAGAGACTATATTTAGTAGCCGCCTCGTTTGCTTTAGCATCTTTATATTCTACGACATCAATCGACTAGACTTGTGCTTGGATTTGGGCCGTCGTCAATGGCCCAATGCAGTTTAGTTGACAGCCAGAGGTTTATCTGTTAATTAGCAAGCTCTATCAAGATCAGTTGAGTTTGACTTAAGTCTATCACAAGTCTTAATAAAGTTACTTTAAATTCTTTATAATGAATGTCATATTCGTGTTTTGTCCATGAAGTCATTGTAAAGTTAAAGTAATCCTATTTAAGTGAATCAGTTAACGCTCCGCGCAGCCGGAACACGAATTCGTTCCGAAGTTGAAGCTCAACAAACGGAACAAGACGGACAGTCGGCGGCTCAACTTAACCAAGTTAAGAAACTTGCCCGAAATTGTTTTGTATAAATCCGCTCGCAGAATTAGAGAGCGTTTTGAAAATAATGCTCATAATCCTAAGGTACATTTGAATAAGTAATCAAGTTATACTTTCGTTTGCAGAAGTTTATAAATCTAGATATATTTTATATGAATAATATGCGATGCTGTGTAAATATCTTGACCAGCATCTCCTAGTTAAAGAATTAGTAAATTTCATAGACAAAAATAGTGGGGTAATTTAGGCGATCTATCTAATAGCATAATGAGGGTTGGAGGTAGCCAGAGCCTCTTTTGTTGATTAAAAGGATGCACCAAGAGTAGGCATGCTATATATATAGCATATGTCAGCTATTAAATTGTCATAGCGACACCCTATTCTGCACGGACGCACGCCATGCAAAGGAAAATATTAGTAGGATGCTCGCACCCAGTCTCATGAAGGTTTAATTAGATTAGTAGAGACGAAAAAAAGGCGCTACTTCATTTCCATTTGTAGTATTTCTACCAATGACTTTTACTCCATGAGTTGTGTTGGACCTTTTACACAAGTATAATAATATAAGTAACTAAGTTTTCACAATGTACGTTTCACTGCGTTCGTACTTAATGATAAGTTAAAAGAAAGTCGCCCGATGTCCGACTCGCAGTCTTCCCGAGACGGCAGCAGCAAAAAGGCAGCCGCCGTCCGCCGCACAAAGGTTAGGAACAAAGGATATATAAGTCTAGGAAAGCTACATCGCTTACACAATAAAAAGTTTAACTTTAAAACCTCTGACGTCACACAGTTGTTTTTAAAATCCTTCCACTTTGAGAACACTGCAATATATTTTGTATTTATATATACTAATAGTAGTTTATTTCTTTATTAATTCATCCCTTCAGACTCTGCAAAGGCTTCACATATCAGCGCTGCATTAAGTTTGCTGCAGTAGATTCTGAATGGAGACCTGTTCAACATAATATCGAAACATATTGTGTATATTCAATTAAGCTTTCTTTTTAGTAGTTGCCTTAAACAATACACCTTTTTTTGTCGCAGGGGAAATCTTCTAAAGATACCCTGCTTCAGTAAGTCAGGTTCTGAGAGGTTTATATCCATTAAAATCCCCTCGGTGATCAGTTCCGGGATCACCTGCGGAACTCACCAGTGCCTCTCTGCACTGCTGAGCATATCAGGGAGAACTATTACCGTCCCTAGCTTAGACAGTATTCTGCGACAAAATACGAGACCACTTCATATCCCGGGCTCACTCAATAGTCAGTGAGGGCCTATACTCAAAGCCCACGAACCCGAACACTCTTTTACTCTCCTTCTACTACAGGCAGGGCTTACCTTAGTCCTATTCTTGATAGCTAAAACAACAGGACTAGTGCAAGGCTTACAATTATGTTACAGGAGTCAGTGTTTGGATTAGGTTAAAGTTTTAAAAACACAGAAATGTGAAAAAGAATACAAACACACTGCAGTTGGTGCAGATTGCAGCGAGGACGTACTCCATTTGGTATTATCCTCGGTAATGCAAGTAAACTTGTTCGCGGAGGCGCGCGGCAAAGCCTTCCGGCCGTCACAATGCGCAATTTGCAGCCACTCGAGGAGCAGCCGCGTGTAGGGGACAAGAGGGGGAAAGGGGAGGGTCGGAGAAATAGGGGAGAGCAACGTCCCCTAACTAAAATCCACAAATGCATTCGCTGTGAAGAAAAGACAGTGTATATAAACTTAAGACATTGTGTGCAAGACAATCTTTTTTCAAAGCAATAACTTGCCTTTACTTATACATTAGTTTTAAACCGAAACACAATATTTTCTTTTTTTCGATTATGTTATTATAAAGTTTAATGTTTCACCACGATACCACCTGGTATTTTGGTGATGTATGCTGTAACTATTCGCTTTTCTATTGGAGATACCCGCGTTGTATTTGTGTGGAAACTAATTACAGCGAGATTCATTCCTATGCTGCTTATATGATAAATGAGGAGCTGAACTGGAGTAGATCCTTCTGTCTTTACAGCTCAGCAAATCGGTTCAACCGTTAACAAAATTCAGCTTTAATTCAATGAATATGTAGAATGATATAGTATAACGACGAACTCGACTGAACTGGATTCATCTTCAGTTAATCATATGATTTACTAGCTCTAGTTCCAAAGAACAGATTTGGTAATTTGATGTTTATATTCATCATCAGCTTCAGATGTCACTGTTGGACAAAAACCTTCCTCAAAAATCTTCATAACCCCAAGTCCAGTGCTGTTCATATCCAACGGTTTCTACGACTTACAATATGTATATCATCCGTATAGTCCTGATCTCGTCGCTTTTCTAAATATACCGTCACTAGTTAATTCAGGCTGCTGTTTTAATTCTGTTTCCATTTAGAACTTTGGAAATGTTTGGAAAGCTAACTAAAACAGTTCTCCGCTCTTCCGGCACAAAAGCTGCTTCCGTTTGCGCCGTGTTAGGTCACTACGTGGTCCGGCTTTACTCTGAATAATTTAAACTAAAAAAATGTTAATACTTTTTCATTTATTGTACTTATTATAACTTGTTTATGAGTACTTATTATTAGTTATTTAAAAGAGGGATGGTAATGGGTAGAACTTAATTAAAAATAAACTTAGTAACGCGATACGCTTGTAGACTTCTGAAGAGTAAACAGTGACGTTGTTGACAGTGATGATTCTTCCTGAAATAAGTGTCACTTGATATTCACATGAACTTATTATACTAATTGGATGTTAAGGATGTTTACTTAAATGTCACTATGATAGTTAACTATTTTTAATAGTCGACTACATATATCAAATAACAGACTGCTCCTTCCTTACATTTCTTACCTATCTCCTGATACGTCTTCGTTTCGTTCATTTTACTAGACACCAAATTGTAAGTTAAGAAAACGTTATTTAATTAAATCTGAAAGGAACATAATTTTCATTATTACAAAGAAGCTTTTAAAAGCGCCTCCGCTAAGGAAAAACTTAACCAAGTAAATGGAAACAACTGCGTTCAATCTTAATCAGTGACAATTACATTTGTTGGCGACGGCGGAGCTCTAATTAATACATGTTTCCTACGAGACCTGGGGCATTATTAAAAAATAGCAAGCCAAGAAGTCCTTTGATTTAAGAATAAGGATCTTCGATCTGCTTCTAAGGATTCATCAGGGTTAAAGGGGATTTAACCTACTAAAACCCACACGGCGAAAAAACCCTTTGAGAGGAACCTCCATATCTATAGAACTCGCCTATACCTTATATAACTACTATGGATATATCATTGTGATAGCTCTCTGTTCCTGGAGACCGCCTATGTACTACCGCAGTTCCTATTGCAGCCGACAAACAGTACTGTGTTATAATATTCAAAATAAAAAACATTTATATCAGTCAAGTTCTCTCCTGCTGCTATCGCTATTAATACTTTCATCATCAATCGCTGCAGAACTTATTCATTCATACCATACTAGTAATTTAGAAGAAAATTTCCATTGACGTCAATCAAATGCAGTTCCTGATGATCTCATTGTTCTTCCACCCCCATAAATTTTACAAAAACCCAGCGTGGGGTCCCGCAATTCGCAAATAAGCACTCCCCTTAACAATGTCGTGGTATACGACAGGTGCCGATCCATATTCATTTCAATAGTATAGATTAATGGTTAAAAAAAATCATTACAATTGGTGCTATTGTTAAGATAATAATATGGATATGATGATGAAGACCTCTTCATCATTATAGGGGGTTTTAGCACAGGTATGCTGAAACACAGAGGGCGCTGATAAACTTCTTCCAGGATCAGCAACGCGGCAGTGGTGACTCTAGTACTGCGTTCGTCTATAGGCTACAGTAAATGCTTACCATCAGGCAGACTGGAAGCTTATTCGCCAACTTAATAGTATAAAAAAGCTCCTGCTGATTAACAGCTCCGTTTTATAGGTCTCTGCAACGTAATCTGATGTTAGGTAAACATTTTAACTGTTTACTAATTAATTGGTTCAAGCTTTTTGATGGATAGTTAAGTTGTGGCGGCAGTTTTTCCTGTTAACTTAACAATATACTATTATAGCTTAGCTGTAAGTTATCATCATCAGCAGCTTGAGGAAGTCCACTGCTGGATTTAAGTTTCTCGCCATGCCAATTAGCTTTGTCTTCGGGTTATACTTTACCAGCCGATATACGTCTACTATTGGATTTAGTGCTTTGGAGATATTTGGGCTGTTTAGCCTAATGCAAGCTGGTAAGTAGCTTTTAAGTTATATAGTCGGTGCCATCAGAAATCATTATGGCTGTGAAGGCTTCGTCAGACTCAAAGCTCACGGATTCAATTCCGCGAGCTGAACTAAGTAAATAAAAGTATAAGGGAGAGGAGAAAGCAGAGGGAATAAGAGAAGAGGGTCGAAGAGGTAGATATTGATATAAGTGGGAAAAGGTATGGGACCCTTTACACCCCATACCTAAAACGTATTAATTAGTACACTTTAGGTATGGCTTTGGTTGCCGTTTTGTTTCTGCGATGTTACAAACGAGCCCTGGCAACGCGCCAGCCTAAGTGAATGATTACTAGTTGCCAAACATCGGCCAACAACGTACCAACGGAAATGGTTTCGTGTTCAGTTTAACGAAGCTTTCCATAGAAAGGAGCTTCATAATCAAAGGGTGAGAATTCTTCTAAAGCTGCCCACTGATGAACATAATTGTTGATAACTTAGCTTCGCTTTATGTAGAGTTTTTTCGTCCGGGCAAGATGGGCAAGTCTTTCACGTGATGGTTAAGATGGTAAACACAGCATCACATTGCGCTCATCGCCTTGAGTTTTAAGATGATAAATCTCGTTACCTCAGTAAATTCTCTTTGTATATATATATTTATTTTCTTTTGTATTTATGTATAGAATTGTATGTATAAGTAAATATATTATTATCGTTTTAGCTATAAATCTAACTTCCACACTTCACCTACTACATCATCTCCCACCTCCTAGTAGAGAATGTCTGTAGGCATTAAGTCCGCCTATTGAACACTAATTTTAGATGTTTTCAAAATAAAACCAAAAAAAAATTATTTACTGGCATACAGCACCCTTCAAACCGGAACACAGTAATATTTAAAAATCATACCTAACTAGACAGAATCATTATATAACAATGATGATCTCTTTCAGAGATATATTCTACAAATCAACATAAATTTTTACTGTACTACTTTATTAATTGCGAAGAATATTATTCCTCGCGGAGAATCGTGCTCTAGTGGCTGTACCAACAATGTTAAGATTTACGACGGCGTCGCAATATTCCGAGGAACGGGAGCGGAATATTGAAACAATCGAAATGATACGGAACGACCGCAGGCGAACAATAAAACCAGTGGGATGATGGAAATAGCATACAACCACGTCACCATCACCACACGTTACGCACACAACATACATTTAGTGATTAGTTCTTATATAATTGCTACTGCTGGTTGGTATCTACTATCATAGTCATGTAGTCTCGAATTATCAAGAATAGGACTAAAGTAAGCCCTGCCAGTCGTAAAAGACTGAAAGGGTTTTGAGGGGGAGGAGCTCATTCTCACTCTCACTCTCTATTAAGTGAGTCCGGGGTAGACGATAAATATGAAGTGGTCTCGTAATTTGTCGCAGCATATTGTTTATACTGAGGAGGAGAACAGCTCTCTCCGGCATGTGTTCAGCAGCAAGGAGGCACTGTTGAGTTCCATAGATCCTGAGCTTCCCTCAACTCACTGAGGATGACCACCGATAGGGTTATAGTTGGTACAAATCCCACATAACCTGAATATCCCACTAGAAGTAAAGTATCTTTTGTAAATTTCCCCCGCTACGAAGTAAAGGTATAAGTTCGTAGCGAGAAATGACTGAATTATCACAAGATAATAAAGCTTCCTATCCTAATAAAAATTCCACCCAGAAGCAGGGTTTCTTTAAAAGATTTCCTCCGCGACAAAAAGAGTCGGGGATTTCAAGAATTGTTTCGTAATCTTTTTTGTGATAAATAAAAACTTTGACCTATCTTGACCTTGACAACAGAACCCACGAATCCACCACCCAAAGACCATGGGAGCCAGGAAAGTATAGTTTCACAGTTTCCTGCAGTGGAACTGAGGTTGAGCTTCGACGCCTCTGTTATTCAGCCGTAAACAAAGAGACATGCGCAACTGCACCTGAGCTGCTGTAGGAAGTAAGCAGAGCTCCAACCTTAAGTTAGCTGCTTAAGCTAGAGGTCCATCGCAACTTGATCATTGGTGACCAACAGCTACTAAACCCCACCGACACAATAACAAGACAACTAATTAGGAAGAAGTAAAGGTAGCAAAGAAACATTAGACGTAAAGTTATTTTACCTTATTATTTAACCCCAAAAACCATTTAAATGAAATTCGCGAAATTAGATTTCATTGTTACCTTTTAACATTCCGTAATTAATATCTTATTATCTTTTGTCTTAAAAACAAAGTAACGGAGTCTTTACTCTACAAGAAGACAAAGACTTCGCTCTGATGCTAACGAGCTCTAATCTCCGTTGTTTCAATATTATTTATTGGTAGTTACCACCGTAACTTCTAATTTTACCGACGAATATTACTGCAAATATTACTGTGTTCCTGTTTGAAGTTTGCTAGTGAAATTACTGGCGTAACGAAACTTGGTATATGTTTCTGGCGGCGGGAACTATATGCTGTGTATACCATCTCCACCAGCTCCGCGTTGCTATATAAAAGCGTATCACTTATAATCAGGTGAAGGCCTTTCTCGTATTTTTTTGGTAGTTAAAAAAGCCTTACTACTGCTTAATGCCAGTTGCCAATTAATAAAGGCATTAATACTCAAAACCAACACACTATCAATCGTATCGTTGTCACCTAACACCACGTGAAATTGAAGTCAATAATAGACTCTGTGTCTGTGTAACGCCGTTTTATATATATATATAAAACGGCGTTACACAGAATATATATATGTATACACTATATAGGATATATATATATGTATACAGATATTGGATAACTTCCGGTTGATTGTACAGAACCGGAAGGACATTAAGAATATGATTTTTTGACGAGGAACACTTTAACTTCAATAAAGATATCAAAAATATGCACCATGAAAGTATTTATTGACTTTTGATCCCACTTCCGGTTGGCCGGTTATACCGGAAGTATATATAAATAGTAATTTTTATACGAGTAACATATTTGTATAAGAATAATGTCAAAGATATGCATAGTTATGGTACTTAGTGACTTTTGATCCTACTTCCGTTTGTCCGACCGGAACTGGATATGTCTGAGAACTATCTCCGTACCCACCTCAATATTAACGCCAAGTTACATTTTGGCCGGCCTTACTGTTTGTCCAGGACGAGATCACAACACACACTTGACTAAATCATAGTCAATGCAAACATATAGATCACTAAATGGTTACTGGTAATTGGAACGATGCTGGAGATTGTAATTAACTTACTGTCTTTTAGACGACACAACACCACATTGTGCTCGTCGTCTTATCACATGTGTTAAGTCTTATTACCCCAGTAATTTAATTAGTACAACGCTTTTCTAACCTTAACATAGTAATATATAGACAGTATTGTTTATCACCACCAGATTTGTATTGAACACATTTTCTGTATTTTTTGTTATTCCATAGAAATAATGGGTAATGGCAACACATTTACGGTTTCCTTTTGAGGAGTGTAATTTGAATGATTAAATTAATGAACATTTCGGGGGTTAGGCGAAGGGATTCTTGATGACGGTAATTTACGTACAATTTTTTATTTTATAAATCTTTTATACTTTATATATATTCTTACTAAAGAAGATTCAAAAAGATTACACTTCACATCCTTCTAGACTATAACTGAGATTTACTGATGATAAATCATATGCCGGAGACTAGTTACATATCACCGCAGCTTCTAATCCTACCTACAAACAGTACTGTGTAAATATTACTGTGTTCCAGTTTGAAGGATACTGTATATTAGTAAAATTACTGGGGTAACGAGACTTAACATATATCTTAAAGCGACGAGCGCAATGCAGTGCTATGTATATCATCCTAACTAACATCATGTTAGAGTATCCTATTCGATACATAGTTTAATAATATAAAGACTTCCTTAAAAAAATAATAAACTTAATTACCTATTACTTTAAGTTGGTTATATTAATCATTAATAAGTAATGTATAATCACCTGATTTAAAGTGTTAAGTTAAAGCAGATTACGCTAATCGAATTTCGCTACAACTTCGCTGCCCAAGTGTTTACTGAGAATTGAGATAAAGATAAAATAAGTTAATCTACTTTTCTTAACGGCTCAGGTTTAAGTGTAATATATTTAAATGGGGAAAGTTACTGAAAGCTCCGCAGGAAGCTTATCGTAAGCTAACTTGCATCCCGCATTCATTTGGTAATAAGGAGCTTTTATGTCACCGTGAGCGTTATTGAAGAAAGCATATAAATATTATCTTCTGAAAATTATTATTAATTTTTTAATATTCTACTTAATCAAAAGCCTTTTAATTTTTTTTATATAAACATGTTTAAAAAATAACTTAATTTACTTAAGACTTTAAAAGTTTGTTTCTACCAATAAAGTATAGTGCAGCAACGTACACGAGTTTTATCTAAAATATGAATGTGTAGAAATAACTTATCTAAAGTCCCACTGCTGGGAATCGAAAACATTTTTAACAAGAAGGAAGATAAGACTATTAATTTATCATAATGGTTAAGTGCGAGTCGTTAAAATAAGTACAAATACAAATCGAAGTTACTAATAAAAACATATAAATTGAAGCACCCTGATACTTCAAGAGGAGCGACTTAGAGCTTTCAATGCTTAACTCCCGTTCGTAATTGTGTAACGCTATTTGCCGTTACCATGGTAACGGTTCCCCTTCCGACTTTACCCCTGTTGAAGTCTGCATTATTAATGTTGAGGATCTAACTTATGCTGATGAATACCAGAAGAAACACTCATCAATTGCGGAGGAGGGAAACGTTCTTAGAGTAATTTGTATTGGTTTTGTTTGGATGACCCTAATTGTAATATTTACCTTAATGATCAATGCTCAACATATTCCTCTATATTATTGAGACCAGACCAAATAGTGTTCCTTGGGAAAGGCCTATGTCTACTACGGAACTGATGATGATTGTTATATTAAATATCAAGATATTAACATCAAGTATGAAACATTAAGTAGTAAGTCTCGTATCCTTTCCCTCTCTGGTTATGTAAACCGATGAAAAGATATTGCTATAAAGCGACTTGTTGTCCAGGGAAAGAGGATACTAGATCATGAAGAGGATCGCCTAAGAGATGGACTGTCCAGATAAAACCCGCAGTAAATATATTACTAATATGATTACTACATTAATATCATCAGAGAGGAGTAACAGCGTGGAGATCAGGATTCCACAAACACCTGAAGTGATGATCACAACCACTTCTATCATGATATCAACAAAGATGAAGTGTGACTGCTGCTTTCTGTAGTCTTGGGATGAAACTAAATATACTCGATGAAAAAGTACCAACATATCCTGTAATCTTCATCAAAGTTACGCTGATCTAATTAGTAATAACTTCTAAAAATATTAGTGCTTTAGCTGTAGACGTTAAACTAGAATATGATCTAGCTCTAGCTTTGTCTAATCAACAACATCAGTTTACATCAAAGCCAATCAACGGCTCCGTACTATTGACAATATGATTACACGTGGCCCTGTTACTGTGTCCGATTACAATCAGGTTACTGATTGAATTGAACTATATACTAGTGGATGTTAGGCATCCCATACACCTTAAAAGACCCAAGCTAACCAGGGTAAAGGTTGTAAAAGTACCATCATGCGGGCTGTACGTTTGTTAGCAACTTTAATGGTATAAAAAAAACCTACTAATCAACGAGACTGGGTCCTCACCCGCACCAGGCCAGCGTTGTGAAAGATAGCTCAAATCCTTCCACTATTGGAGGAGACTCATGTCCAGTAGTGGACATCAATCAGCTGATTATAATATACATACAATCCATATGAAGATAAATATATATTCTCGAATTAACATACATTTATATAACAACGTTAACAGCTTTTGGTTACAGTATAAGAGATTAGTATAAAGAGATAAGGAGAAGGAAACTTTAATACTATAAATAAAGAAGTTGAAAAAAGTTAAAAATAATAGAAACATTGTAGAAATCTAGAGAAAGTTTAAGGTTATTATTTTTTATTTATAATCCCCATTGGGCCTTAAATCCTCTAGCCATTCATTATCATCAACATTCATCATTTCAACCGATGGATGTCCACTGCTGGACATAAGTCTCTTGTAAAGTACTCCACAAAATACGATCTTGTGCTGTTTGAATCCAATGGCTTCCAGCGACTCTTTTCATATCGCCTTTTCAACTATTAGAAGAGGCCTATATCCAACAGTAATCACTATCGGCTGATGATGATGATGAATGTAAAAGAAAGTTTGTATATATATCTTTTAATTATGTATATAAACAACTCAGAACAAACATTGTTTTTCAGTACAAATTGTAACAGAATTAAAGCTCCTAAAGTCTCGTATAACAAATGCCCGGGAACGGTTCGCGCGGCGATGCGGTTAAGTTTAACAAGTTAGTTGCTACAGATAATGTTAAGCGGATTCGGTTTCCGGTTAAGCCATTCGCTAATTTGAGGAATGTTTCATAGATTGAGGTATAACAAATAGTAAGAAATTATTGCGAAACGTATAAGGTCTCACATAACATTTCAAAGGATCCAAGCTAAATTCACCTGCTCATAGTGCACTCTGTTAATCAACAGACAAGGGTCTAACTTCCAACCAAGCCGTTTTGGGCAAGCGTGATGGGATACGGCTCAAAACCTTTAGCTATTGGCGATACCAATATCTAGCAGGGGATAATGAAGAAATTATTTGATTTATTATCTGTTGAAGCTCGCAGGACAGAGCTGGATGCAGACTCATACAGATGCAAACTCTTCTCAATGATATAATAATATGAATGTCCCCTTGTGGTTCCTTTTTTCGCCACAGGAGATCTTCAAAAGATACCCTACTTCTGGGTGGAAATCAGGGTTATGTGGGATTTATACCAACTAAAACCCCATCGGTAGTCATTCCCAATGCATTGCGGAAGGTCCCGGGATCTCCTGCGGAACTCACCGGTCCACGCATTGTGGTCCCTATGGCCCATCTTGGGATAAATTGATCTAGATGTTTTTCGTCTACCCAAACATAGATAGAAATAAACTGTATAAAAAAGTAAATTAAACAATAAATTTAAATTTTAAATTTATTGTTTAATAATGTCGAAATTGTAAAGTAGAACAAGCAGCGATGGAGGGAGTGTTGGAGGCGATGCGGAGGAAGAAATGTAAAAG
>DWLS01005417.1:0-12725 GCA_018246255.1 Pachliopta kotzebuea | reverse complement strand
TGACATCCACGTGGCTTTGGAAGATTTTATCTCCTCTTACAGTATCAAATGTTGGAACATTTCCCTCGTTAAGAATTATATATATTCTAAGTATATATATTCTAACTCATAGACAATGGAACAACAGTAACATTGAGATTGATATCGTTTGAAATGATCTAAATGTAAAGAAGACTTACGTCGTAAACATTTTTTATGTTCTTAAAACATCAACTAATTGGTGCTAAATAAAGTTATGTAAATAAGGGGAGCGACCGTCTCCCGCAAACAGTAAAAACGCAAAACCCACTAAGGTCCACAGAGCCGGGCGTGTTGGCTCCTTTTGATATTATTATTCTTTCGGGTACACAGACGTCTAGACGGCAGGTGAGCTAAGCGCAGCATACTGCGCTTTGTGCGCGTGCTTCGAGCATTGTCGATAATAAATATGACATTCCTTATGCGAGACCCTCAAATCTAAAGACCTGTTTTGCATTTAAATAAACGTCAACGTATTGTTCCTAATCCTTTAATACTTTTTATTTACTTTAATAACGCATAGCAGCTACCGGAACATATTTTGAAGAAACCAGTATTACGCAGCAATTTTTTAACCACAAGTGAGAAGTGACAAGACGAGTGACAATTTTATAATCAAATCAATTTTTACAAACCGTCTACAACTTTAATCAAGAATTATGGGTAAGAGTAACAAAACGAAAATGATTTAACTGTATGACTTCAGTCAATGTTATAAATTTGTTTAAATAACGTTTGATTTTTATAACGTATACATATTATATTTGTTATCAAAAAAATAAAAAACGTCGTGACTACCTGAGGTTTGTTCGCGGGGCTTGTTAAAGAAGATTATTATTGTATCATAAGTGGTATGAATTCTGTGTCGTTGGGGTGGACGTACGTCGGCGCCCGTTCAATGCACAAACGTAATGGTGTCGAACACGAGCTACTTTCAATTTGCACAAATGTTTATTGCCCCCTTTAATATCGATATCGAAACACGATTCTGTTCAACAGTACCAATTCCTCGATGTATACATCGAAAGTATTATAGAAAGGGTCGTAGCGTAAGCTT
This sequence comes from Pachliopta kotzebuea, assembly GCA_018246255.1. Classification (NCBI taxonomy): domain Eukaryota; kingdom Metazoa; phylum Arthropoda; class Insecta; order Lepidoptera; family Papilionidae; genus Pachliopta; species Pachliopta kotzebuea. The sequence continues at coordinate 11,650 of DWLS01005417.1, read as the reverse complement.
GTTATTATTCACTTGTACGTATTATTCTCAACTTATATGTGGGAATGATAAAACTTTAATAAATAAAGGTATACTTATGAAACATACAAATATAGTCTATGATTTATATCTTTATTTTGAAAACGTTGTGCTTGTTTTGAAGATCTGTATTCGAGTTAATATCGTGAATCAAAGTGAAACTTAAGTTTTAACAGCTTAAGCTGCTTCTTTAATGTTCATTCATTAATGCAAAGACGTCTTAAATTCACTACGTACAATTGCAACTAAGTTCTTCTTTACCATTAATTCTTACCAATTCTTCTTAAACAGCAGGCGTACAAATTAAAGTATTAAAAATTTGTACCTCTGTTAATTTATAAATCCTTACCACCACCTGCTATAATAAGAAAAGAGATCCCCCTAAAATAAGCTTTAAAACATTTTAGGAAAAAAACACCTCAATCAAGTGGCAGGAGTTCACGGGAAAGTAATAAAGCCAGGTAACTTCTTATTCATGAATGTTGATAAGAGATTTGCATTAAAGCGGCAAGGAGTCCCGGTTTCAACACAGGACGGACTTGTGCACGGATGTAAACCAAGGGGACACCAGTAACGATGCCCGCGTGAATGGATGCGTGAGTACGCATTTATGAATGTGTTTATAGTTCACGGGGATAACTTTTCTTTACACTTTTACACATAACACAAGCTGAATTCCGCATACGAGTATACTATGTTCAAGTTTACATTGCAAAATATATCCTCAAAATAATGAACATACGCAACATATGTTGCACTCCGATAACTAAATGTAAAAACTTTATGTATCATACTCACAAGATGCTTGCTTGTATTTAAATTTTCGGACAATTTGTGCTCAAAAAAGGCAAGAAAAGTTATGAATGCTCTTATGTTATTCAAATTATTAATATAAATATATAGTTTTTAGTTATAGTGAGGATGTAGTTTAAAGATGAACAAAGAAAGAGCTTTCAATATCTTCTTCACGCTGAGGTTTGCAGGAAAAAGAACTTTAGAGTTAACGTCTTTCCAAGTGTATTTAAAGATCATCATGTCTTTTATACTGTATATACATAAATGATCACTAAAAATAAGTTAAATAATCCATCATGACTGTGGAAAAATTCGAACCTAACAACAATCAAAGATTATAGTAGTGACGTCTAAAATAAATTAGATTTAATATATTGTAGAACTCTACCACTAGAATAGGATTCCATGAATAGTAATCAGCGTTTACACGGTATGACAAATTAAGTATTTATGGAAGTTTCAACTCATTTCCCCCGCTAAGTCTGAGAGTAATGCGGGAACTAATTCACTAGCGTCGAACGGTACAAAGTTAATGCGCAAAGTTGGGCCGGGCCACACACTCGCTGCTCTCGTCAACTTGCTTCTTTAAATGCAGATGTCTGATTTCAAACAGACTTATATGCCATGCATGCTTGAATTTCAGATTAAGTAATTAAAGTTTTTAAAAGTTTATTAATACAGGACATGCTTTTCATTGGCGTCGATTTTGATTGACCTCTTTTGCCGAAGATTATCTTAAAACGACCAATGTATATTTTTCCGCAAACAACAATCGACAAACATTACTACGTTTCGGATAGGATGCTGGAGCTAGTGAAGTTACCTTGTTAGTAAGCGAAGTTATTCTTGGTTATTTTTGTGTAAAAAATCTTAAAATATACGCGATCGGTCAAAGCGAATATGTAAGAGAACTAGTTAAGTTAAGTGGAGGAAATTTAGTGTTAATGCAAAAAGTAATGTTATGGTACATCATAGTTTATGACTTGCAATAACAATGGCGGGTTCTTAAGGTGCCTGTAACTGTAACATACATTCTTAAAAAAATCACTTAACAATTTTTAGTAGATTTTTTAAATAAATGAAGATTCTCTATTACCATAGAAGTATTGTTTTAAATATATTACTTATGAAAGTAGTTAACAAAATCATAGAACTATGTCATTGTTTTGTATGTAACTTTTTTGGCTGATGTTAATGCTGTTAGTTTTTTAACCAATTTTACAACGAATATAGAAAAAAATACATACAAATAATCAAAGACAGTTAATAAAAATATCCAATACATAATATTAAATAATTTGTATGAGTTAAAATAAAATGAACCTTAATAGCGTTAAGCAATTATTTGAAATGCGAAGAAAATCGATTATTAGCGATTCTAACTGCAGCCGCGGTTCGGCAAAGGTCAGCAGAACGTATGCACAATAATTACAAAAAGCGCATTGTGAAACAGTTCCCCGCCGCGGTATAACATGCTGCTTTAATTGCACGCCATTTGTGTTACTCTGGTAACGTACCAGTGCTTATTCATACCACGCTTGTATATTATTGTATTTTGTGTCACCGACGGGGAACAAACTCATTTTAAGACAATAGCTGGTATATACATATATTTTATAACAAAAGTCGCGATGAAAAAAGCACTATTTAATTTGTTAAAAATGATTGCAGGAAGTACAATCGCAGGTAAATCGTAAACAAAGACATGGGGCATTGGAGCCACTAGTTATTGAGAGCTGGGGGGAAATACTCGACCCTACCCATATCGACGGAAAAATACGAAGTCGCGCGGATTGTTTCTCCGTTCTCAACGCGAAATGCAAAGTATGAAATAATTATAGCTGTGTGAGCGCGATATGTAGCCACCTCCTCGCCTCTCCTTCTCCCGCTCCCGGCGTCTCTCCCCCTACTTGGAACCAACCCCCATCGCTTAATAGGGCTGCCAGACTGTGCAATCTTATCGTAATTATTTGAGTGCTTCTAATCCTTCATTTCAATGATAAAAACAAATAACAATACTTAAATTCCTTCTGAGGAAAAACTGTAAAAAAATCTTGGGACTAAACAACGCAAAAGTCAATAAACATTATCGGTTTCTTTCACAGAAAGCTCAAGTTCGATAGGTATCGAACCCGCGTCTCTGTCATAGAACGTGTTTAACCACAATAAGCAAACTACGCTATCTTCGCTACATTTTATGCAACTTAACGATGTTAAAATAATTTGAGAAAAACTTGTCGCATGACGTGTTAATTATAAATGGTACTAAACTACAATTAGTAATAAATGTTATTAATAAATTTTCAAACGGACAGAGTTTTATTATAATATGTACTCATAAATAAAACATCTCCATCATACTGTATACAAGTTGTACCGCGGCGTCACACAACTTTTAACTTCATGTTTCAGTATTAGACGTCCCGCAACACTCTCCTGTGCAATATTTCTTCCGTACCTATAATTTTTGCAAATACTGTCTCAATCCAACTTCTCGTTCCCCCTTTCTCCCCTAGTCTTCCTCCCGCTCGGTAAATGCGGTTCACCGTGAGCGACACATCACCGTTGCCTCAAATGTGCTAGAAAGGAACTTGTTGCTTTATCAGTATCGCATTTTCTTGTCCGTCGAAAAAATAATGAATAAACGACAGCATAGTATTTAGTTTACTACACAACTTTAGTATATACTACTCATTACGCTTGTAGATCTTTTGTCAAGATCTTTTCTTACATGAGTTAATTATAATGAACGCGGCGGCATTTACAAAAAGATATTACCACCCAACAATAATCTGGTCTAAATTAAATTTATCTACGGAATGTTTATTTGTAAAAATTATAATATTTCTATACATATTTTTTAGGAACATCTTAAATGACAGGAAACAATATCAAGAAAGACATACATAGTTTGTTTGGCAAAGACAATTATAATTTTAAATTAAATTACTAAATAATTTATTATTATTAAATCAATTTATTTAGTGAAAACAACACTAGACTATTTCATTTGTTTGTTATGAAATAATTAGTGTTTTCCCTAAGAAAGGGACTACTCTACCCCAATATGGGATAATAATTAGGAAAAGAGTGGGTTAACTTTACTGTATTTTGAAAACCTATCATAATAAGAATCAACAATAGATTGTTCTATCACAAACTACATTAATGTTCTTTATACACTTAATATTTGTTAAATTAGTAAAATAGAACAGTATGCGATTAAACCTCTTCATTTGCGAACTTTTTGGCAATTAATTAAATTGGTAACAAGAAAAGCCTTTACAACTAAACCTGTTTCAAAATGAATAAAACGGTAAAAAATAATAAAATCTTAAGCTTGTAATTTAATTAACCTGGGATCAAAAATACAGAGCAAGTAGCCGTATAGACCTTTTTATTATTGTTTCTTGGTTTTGATGTTCCCAATTACAGTATGTGTGTAAGTAACAAAGAGCTAAGATATAATTATGTAATAGGCCGTGGGCACCGTAGTCCGCGTGCCCAGTATCATATGAATAGTATACGTTACAAAAGACAGGTCAGCGTTATCATCATCAGAGAATAATATAAAGTTTTGTGAATCGCTTGCCTTGCGAAGCTTTTTGTCGCTCTCCTAATCTCTGCTCCTCAAAACACTAACATATTCTACCAAACGATACAGTGAATGTTTAAAGTGTGCTCGGGAGTGCTTATTCCTCATGATATCTGTGCTATAAGAAGGACTCTGAAATCATATTTAACTAGAGTGTCTAATAAACTACCTTAGTCTCTAGTTGTATATTTTATGTATTTCTTTGCATATTGTGATTGGTGTCACTGGAGCACAATACACTAACCGTTTGTGAGTATTTCACGATATCGCGGGAGTTGCGATTATCCATGGGTGTCAGTAACCACTTTCCATAATGTTAACTGTTCGCTCATTTGGCCACTTTTTCTATAAAAAATAATTTTTTTCCTTTGCCAGGGTTGACTGGATGAAATTTCTTTAGGATAAAGCGCCCAATTATTCTTTGACATTGAGAAATAAACAAATAATAACGAAGAATACTTTATGATTGATTCGTTCGTAATTTTACAAACCCAGAAAAAAAAAAAGGCATTAAATAACAAATGGAAATGTGCGTCTCTTAAATTGCAAAGCGCCGCTCCACTACAGCGGCAAATAAGCTAAAATATTGCCTTGCTTGCTACTTCGCGGCGCCGGCTGCCCGCGATCATACCCCTACATGACGCGCCTTTAGCTCCCATTGCCGCTTTCATCCACCCAGTTCCTGAGCGGATGAACTGAGAGTTTCAATGTACGACATATGCGGTGATCCTAACGAGTCGCCCGTAATGCCTGAGGTAGTTACGTTTATATCAAGAAGTCGTATGATGTAGGGTGTATTTCATTGGGATTTATTTAATAGGCCATAAAGTGCACGGTCGTTGAGAGCCGATTCAAAATTGGTGATTCCATTTGCGGATGTGATATATCCACACAATGAAGCTCGATATAAACGCACAGTTTATTAATGACGATGCAGAGGACCTACATTATAAATTAACCATTGATACAGAGTCAAAAAGTTCGCTGACCACGTTAAATATAAACGGAACAGATTCAAAAGTTATACAGCGCATATTTAAAACGAATGAGATCTTACTCAATTTTGGTGGTACATCACAACCAGTGAGTCGTCAACTCGTGTCATGGAAAGCAACAAAAAATCCAGATTCCTTTTCATTTCAGGGACAGTTTCGACATTTTCATCACAAATTTGATTTAAGGTACGAAAAATATAAACATCGAGAATTTTCGTTTCCTTATTACCAAAGGTCAATATTGTTTATAAAACATAGAAGCTGTTGTGTTTACAAAAGGTAGAAATAATGAATCAGGACAATTCTCATTTACTGGTGGGTATCATCAAACGATTTTATCGTTGGTGTCATCAGTTTCCATACGCTCTATTAAACGTTTAATCCGTTAATGTCCTAAAAGCTGTCACGCCCAAGAACCTCACTTACACAAATAGCATAAAGTTAACACGTCTTTTTACAGAAATAGTAAAACTATATGATATAATAAGAAAAACCTTGTAACTTGAATAATAACATGAAACATTCGATCAAATCACGTTTGAAAAAAACTAGATCAGAAGCGATTCAGCCCCTTGGGACTCGCAAAGCCTTCACATACCTTTCCAAAAAAACTGATGGAGAGTGTAGAATAACATTCACTGCTTATGTCAGCTAATTGGTACTTATTTACTACAAACGAAAAACCAGTTCCAAAACTGGTGGTTGTAGGCAGTCCACCTTGTCTAGAAACTTTATACAGTATTTCCTACTATAATAGTAATTGTCAAAACAATGGTGCCTGACATTGAAATCAAGGACTATCGTGGGGCGGGCTAATGAATGCTAATATATTCTATATTCAGTCTTGTTAGTATTATGTAAGCAGTTGTTAACTCTACTAGGAAAACAGAGAGCGCCTCTGAAGAGGAAATTTCTGTTATTTAAGATATTATCAGTAACTTGTTGTGCCAGTTAACGCACCTTATCTAAGAAATACTGATTTCATTTCCAAAAACTGATCAATAGGCTACAACATTAATATGTTGATCATGCTGGCTAAATTTCTTAACGATTATGTAATGGCAGCCTTCATAGCGTTTCCCAGTCTAAGTTATGCTTAATGCAAGTTAGATTACAGGAAAAAAATATCTTCTTGAAAAAAGACATTGAGCTGTAAATTGCGGACAGTGTACGGCTCTTACCGCAGCGTACCGTGTTCCGCTAGGATATTATAATTTTAGAACCAAATTCATTGAAATGACAAAACAAATGTCCTCACCGAAGTAAACCTGTTGCATCATTCCGTAATCCCGAGCCGCTGGAGTATAAGGAAAAATGTATTTAACTTTTTAATTATCACAAAGAGAAGAACAAAAACGGGCAAAGAACACTTTAATAAATAAAACCGAAATCCGTTGAAGGAAAAAAGAAATGAAGAAACATGAATTTGTGGAGATTTTACTACTTATTTCATATATTCACCTCACCAATAAATCTAATAACTTCTTATATGGTAGATAGCTGATTGTTTACTTGACTTAAGATCTTCCGTTTTTTAGTTATTATAATAGATTAATATATTCATTCATTTCAACCGATGGAAAATTCAACTAAAAAACCTTCAATTGCTTATATTTAACATAAACGTTGCGTTCCACTGTCACTGCACCTCCAATCACCGATACATCCAAGGTTGCCATGCGCTAGTCATATGATTTAACATAATAAGCATTAAACTTGGCAAACGGGCACAGTATGTAGCAGAAACTTTTCGCATATATTATACCAATGCCAGCCACCTGTCAATGTCAAGGCCTTCGTGACCTTAAGCGCTACACACTGCCTAGGACACAACATCTAACACGATAATGACACACTTGTCTACCTCCGTGCTCGTTACAGTCGCACTTTACATTTTTGATTACATATAAAAATCTCATATGAAATATTATATGAACTTTTTACTTAATATCTCTAAATATTTAGGGGATATTAACACAACACTTTTAATTGTGTCTTAGTTTATTTCCGGGCAAATTTCTTAACCAATAAACCAATTTTGTTAGGTTTTTTATAGGAAGATAGCTGAAGATATATGGCACAATATAGGCTAATTTTGTTTAAAAAAGAGTTACTGTTAAAAATACATAAAAAAAGTAATGGAAAGCAACATTAGTTTACAATTTTATGGACCTAAAAGAGAAAAATATATGTAAATAAATTAAGTAGACTAATATATAAAGGCAATGGCGTCTGCAGGGAAGTATTTTAATTTTAGATAATTTATTGTGATATTGTTGTAATGATTGATGTAAAGTTCTGAAGCAATTGATTTAAAGTTTATAGTCTTCTTTTATTGCACATATGTATTTTAATTAATTATTACTCTACACAACTTTATTAAATTGCCATAGCATGTCGCCATATGAACGACCACCATTATAAATGAAACAAATATGTACTTTATTACAGGATATATTTTTATGTTTGTCGTAAATTGCCACAGCAGATGACGCTGCAACATATTTTACTAACATTCCATCGTTTGGAATAAAAATTGATAGGCTTAGCCACCGACTCCCACCCACATTGTGTTTATATTGTGATAAAATAAATACACAATAAAATGCAATGTTATATACTACTGAAAAATTTCTGCTATGAGTAAAATCTCGTCAAATAGTTATCTATATCGTTCATTGATGAATTTAATATATATATTGATGCCCAGAATTCGTCTCTATAAAGTATATAAAAAGTATGAACTGACGTGTAATAGTTATATTTTTACATATTATTTTATTATACGTATTAAGCTCTCCTTTATACAATTTTGATTTCGAAGCTCACATATAAATTTCATGACGAAAAATCTGCAGTCATCTATTGTTTCAGATGAGATTACAGAAGAAGCATTTGGTCTTATGCAACAACAAGATGGAAAGACAAAACTGCGGCTCTAGTCGATACGTAACTAGCTTATGAGATTATAGCTGAATCAATTTGTGAACCTGTACAATCTTAATACGAAATGTTTTCATTGCTTTATTTGTTTATTATTATATATTATTAGTCCTATTACTTTATGACTGTTGTTCTGATTTCAGCTCCAGTTTCGATTTACACATCTCTGTAACATTTTACAACACTGGCATAGAAATAACGCGGTACAACAGATATAAACATAGTTGTTATCTTGAGAATACATTGAACAAATTTCTATAATTTAAATGTAATGAAACTGCAACATCATTTATTTATCAATAGATTCTCGAGGCTAGAAAAGCTTTGCTTTGCTGCATTCAATAAAATAACTATTTAAATATGCACTTAGAAGTAAGCTATTATAACAATTATGATATTATTTGTGGAATAGATCTGGTGAAGATTGATGGAAACCGCCGAGTGCGGACAGTGTAGGACCGATTGTAATAGATATCTTTTGGAGAAGGCTATGTCCTGCAGTGAGCCCCTATGGGTGTGGCGTGTTGTACGAATGAATGTGTAATAGAAAAGTTCCATATGAAATAGCTCTAGGTTTACTGACTTCCTATACTCCTAAGCCATACGCAATGTATATCGGATGCACGCTTGGAGCAATGAAACGTTCGAACAAACACTCGCACTCAGAAAGCCGCCGGTGACAGCAGTCTCGCGAGACGATACGAAACGGACGCAAAATACCGACGCCATGAATAATTAATCCTTGGAATGGTTGGAAACAAAAGAGCCTATATCGTCTGGCTATGCAAGCGCTGAGGCAATTTGCCGAACGGAATTGGTTCAATCATTCATTGGGGGCTTTAATGAAATATTGCGGAAAATAATTGATCGTTTCGCTGCACGCCGATGGCGGATGAGAACGGTTGAAAATTTTTAAAAGTTTGCCCGATCAACTTAAATGACATATAGAGGTAATATAGATAAAAAGCGTAAGTGGTTAATTTTATCATTAAGACCATGTTTTATTTCTATCTTTAGGCTAATACAAATTACAGTCTCGAAGTGAGTTAAGCTCGCCTGTACAACATTATTTTTTAGTATAATGAATATTTTGCTGTTACTTTACTTTATGTACAAAGTGAAATAAAAAAAATACAGTTGTTGCCTCTGAAATTTGACAATGATTGTTGGTAATAAGATGCTTCGAAATTGGCTTAATTTATATACTTTAACATGCTAAACAATACATTATATATCAACATAACATCTAATAATATAATTCGACTTCTCTCAATAGTTTCTGAAAGAGTTTATTAATAATTAATGAAGTTCCATTAACCGTCAAATAGCAGGAATTTTTCAATTGGAAGTGTTATTTAAGTTTCGCTCTTTATATCTGAAAAATTAAACTTGATTATGATGTTTTTTCCGTTGAAAAATGTATAAAAATATCCAAAAAAATTTTGCGAATCTTTAAATTTTTGGAAAAATTGAGATTACGTTCTGTAATTATTTTTCTTATCAATGTTGAGAAAGCTGCTTTCGTAAATTTTGAAATACCTATTAAGGTAAATATATAAACAAACGTTTGTAAACAATTATTAAAACTGTTCCGTTTATATAATTTGAATTTATAGTGTAACAATAACCTTTTAATCGCAAATGAAAGCTTTGAATGATTTTTTTTTTTTTAATAATGACAATAATTTATACAAACATGTAAAGCCGCGTTGTATTGAGCGCGAGACGGTATTAATTTGCTAATGGCCAGCGCGCATACAAACAACGGCGCGCGTATCAAAGCTAGCAGCCGGTCCGCATTGTGGGCCCCGTGTGTAATGTTATTCGATAGCTCATCAATTACACTCTATCAGCCGTATTGTAAAGTCCATACTAGATTTTGATAGCAGAATTAGGCAAACTGTTAGCGGTTAGTCAACAATCGTCTAATGCATGCGTAACTTTACAACATTTACACAACGCATAACATAGGTCAAACTTTTGAGGACGTTATGAACCAATACCTGAATTTTAAAACACTTTTTACATTCAAAATCGTTCGAAATAGAATCTATGTGTTACTAAAGAAGAGAATCTAAAAGCTATAGTTGTTAAAAATACAACTAAAGGGTGAATAAATGTTTAACTAATGGTCTTTATTTATCGTTTTTCCATTCAAGTTGGTTAGCGGTTAACGTGACGTGTGAGTCATAGCGTGATAATGCACTTCTGTTGGGTTTGATGAATTGCCTGCTTAAATGGAGCAAAGCGTACGCTCTCATTTGTGCTTTGCCTTTAACGTTATTTAGTGGTCGGTGAAATATTAGCCCAACCCTAAAATGGAAGTGTTATAAATTTGACGCTCGTGTCTTATCCACGTGTCCCGACGAATAAAGCAATCTGAAAAAAAAAGTCATAAAGATTATTAACTTTTATGTTGTATACTTATTAATAGCGTTAATATTAGCTAACAATGATTTGTTTATATGGATCTGTACACAAAATTTAAATTTTGTATTGAACATAATAAATGGTGTAAGACAAAGTCGTGTTGGGCGGTAGGTGTAGTTCGAGGTGAATGGGTTCACACTTGACATCGCCGCCACATCCTCGTATCTAGTTAACTAATGACCAAGCTCCGAGATACCGTTGCGTACTATTTGGAGACGGAGAGTCGTAAGTTTAGTGGTACCATTAAATTCCGGACCGCATCGACGGACACACTTGAGCTTTATCGAGTGAATAATGAACATTATATTCTATAACAAAAAACAATCCAGCAATAAATAGAAACGAATAAAAGCAAAATATTCATAGGTACAAAATCTTTTTCGTTTTCTTGACTACAAATAGTATTTTTTAATTTTAATTATAACAACTTAGACGTAAATTTTTCAAACAAAAACAATAAAAATCCCAATTTGAAATCTATATTTACTTTGTTCTCAAATCACTTTGCTGTCGCGTTACGTTGGTTATAACGGCTATAGATTATAACAATTTCAAATTAAAAAGTGAACTGATTACAATATCCAAAAGTAAGCCTAAATTATGTAAAAAAGTTTATTATATAAGCTTGTATTAAATAAAAAACGTTTACCAAACAACTCAAGATTTATGAAATCACTTTAGCACATTTTACCAGCCCCCACAGTTATCCGGTAGCGTTATCAAATTTGGAGTTTCCACGAATCTCTGAAACGTTGCGACCTCATAACAATTTATCACTCCCCGACGAGCAATTCGGTTTCGGTTTCAGACGAAACCACTCTTGCGTTCACCAAGTCCATAGATTGGTCGAACACGCCCTCGCGGGATTCTCGCG
>DWLS01005416.1:0-12725 GCA_018246255.1 Pachliopta kotzebuea | reverse complement strand
GAGTTGCTCGAACGTAAAATGTAATAATCATTTGTTATTGACATAAACCAGGGAATTATCAACAAACTATTAATAGGCTAGGCCAATCACCTTACATCGAAATCGACACTGTTCCTGCCTCGCTACATGGAGAATCTTTATAAAAACGGGGTAATCAATGTTTAATACACATGTAATGAGATACAGACATAAAAAGACACACAACATTACAGACGGGAAACTAGTGGCAATTAAAGTATTGCCTTAAAATATAACTTGTTGTTATTGAAAAAATTACTGAACTTTCAAAAAGAAAAATAAAAGTAAAGTAACTTCTTTCAGAATAAAATAAAAATTACACGTTATACAACTACAACGAAGATTATTTATTAGAAAAGTTCTATAAAATTGTAAAGCATAGTTGTGTTCGAAATAACACTGTTTCAGTAATTTTACTTAACAAATACACAGTAGACACAGGGTATAAAAGCACTAAAAAAAACATGAAGTTATCATAAATTGCGCTGACATAATAAATGAGGTCAAGAGTTGGTGAATTTAATGTAATATGTGTGGCGCCACCAAGAATTATTGAATTGTCAATTTTCATTTAACTAGTTATCTTAGTTTTATTTGTTATTATTAAAGTAATTTTTAGTGTGTTTATAACAAAAGATACCGGACATTTTTGACCATTTAATATGTAAACTACTCTTGGATCAATAATGCAATGAGAGAAATCACTGCTGGTAGGCCTCTGTTGCTGGGCACCATCTCGGTAGGTGGCAACCACAGATCATATTGCAGCCTACAAATTGTACAAACCTTACTGTATTCTGGTTTGAAAGGCTTTGTTAGCTAGTAAAATTACTGGGGTAACGGATAAACAACTCGTGTGTCAAGGCGATGAGCGCCATGTGGTGTTGTGTATACCATCTTAATCAGTGCCACGTTGTTTTGGGCAAGTGTTGTAGTGATAGCCAGGTGAACGCCTTGCTTGTCTCGATTTACCGTCGAATATAAAAAAGAAATAAGTTTATCACCGACCTTATAGCTGTATTTATAATCACTGAAAGTTTTTCGACTTAGGTTATACAAGTCAGCTGGTACTTAAATTACAAGCAAGAAGCAAGTGTAATGAAGTATTATTTTTTACCGTTGTTTGTTTATATTTAGCTATGGACTCAGGCCACTCATAATGCGGCCAGTAAATTGTGGGGTCCTTTACTCTACATAACAATCTCACCTCTTGCTTTGATGTATACGGCTACAATTTTCAACGTGTGCTTTCCTTATACGAAATGTGGTTCCTACTCCTTTTGATTAAAGACTGTTGTTTCCATGTTTTTTCTTTTCAGAAGTAATTTTAAAAAAAATATTGTCAAGTAGATCTCTGCTCTATATGTAGCAGAGGATATGCATTAATTATGATTGTTTACAATTGAATAATTAGTTTAATACACTTTTCTAATTAAATTGTAACATCTCTATTTTAATTTTTTGAAGTCAAAAGTGCATCTAATACACATGCGTTCAAAACAATGCTTCATCTTCATTACCTGTCAACGCAAGCAGCCTAACGTATTTGACTCTTTATTTTTACTTTATGTATAATATTATTATTATTACGTATTTTATTAGACTAACCCCAAAATTTCTTGGAACTCTCCAGGGTTGATTGTCGGAGAATGCTACCTAGGTATTAAATCCGTCCTCTATACAATGAACGGCAAAGAAATACATAAACCATTGAAATGCTTTTAAATATTACATTTTTTCAGAAGAATTTGATGAAACTTTTTAGTTATAAAAGAAACTATATTTTAAAAATTTTTATCGCCGAGGTTTTTTAAGTTTTTAATTAAGATTTTTTCACTTGTACATTTCGAAAACATAGTACATTATACATTACACTATATTGGGATTGAATTACCCACTGAAAGGCAAATGGTGCCAGATGTCTTTCAAAATAAAGTGTTATTAACGATATTTATAGAGCACCACCACATTGTTTTTTTTTGATGAGGCTATGGGACAAGTGCGACGTTCATCTGATGGTAGGCAATGCATTCGCCCATACTAACATGGCAATGGTTAATATGCTATACACTTCACCCCATTGCTCCCGTCGCCTTGAGATATAAGGTGTTGTCTCCTTACTCCAGTAATTTCACTAATTTACAAAGCCCTTTCAAACCAGAACACAGTTATGTTTGTATACTGCTATTTAGCGGCTAAAGTAGTAGCGGTTCATGTTATCCCAGTATGTATACAGCTTTTATCCCCACGTGTTTAAGTAAATATCGCTATATTCTCATGAATAATCTTATTTGACTTTATTCATAATGACCTTTTACTGTAGAACTATTTTTAAGATTGTGTAATAACACATTATTGCTATGTAGAGAAAAGGCTTTTCCACTTTGTTGAACGATATGCAATACAGACATCATATTTCGGTTAAACGATAGTTAGATCTTGATTGAATAAAACTTTTTGAATTATTATTTATTTACCTCTCCTTAAATTAGAAGTATTTTAAATCAAAGTGTTTTTAGCTTTTGTGCAATCTTCTTATGTGTAATCCTTACTGCACTCGCCAACCTGAGCGTTGCAAATATAGTATGCTCCTTTTCTAGAGAGATCTTAGTTTGAACTCTGGATATTAATAATTTATGATAAACATATTTTTATTTCACGAAACGACATGACAAGTATGGGGTCCATCTGATCGTAAGTTATACGCTTGCCCATACCAAAGTAATGCCAATTAGGATAGTGTACCACATTACGCCTTGTTGCGTTGAGAACAGGTGAAATTCAATGTTTTTGTATTAAAATCGATCCGTTTTCTATTCCTTATTTTTTTGGCTTAAATTGTTTCAAATTTTATGGCAAACATATGAACAGGGGATATAAGGTATAACAAAGAGAACTAATACAAAAACTATGCCGATCACCATAAAAAGCACTATCACGCAAAAAGGCCACTATCAAGTTTTATTACTTCGTAAATTATTTATATTTTTTAATGAAATAACCTTATTATTATACGTAAAGCAAAAACTGTTTTGAAATTTGTTAAATAAATTTTACCCTTGTTTTTCTTTCTTCTAAGACGCTCATCTCTGAGATGTCTCGGAGACGTGACGAGTAGTCACTGTAAACTAACGACTACTCATGTTGAAAATGAATGTATTCATACCATGTAAAATTCAAAACATAGGCTAAAGTAAGAGTTTTATCACTGGAACTCTTTTTTGCTTGTCGTTATGTTGTAAAAAGAATATCGCGATTTTGAATTACATAATTAATTGCGGTAACCTTAAGACTAAACACAGCCCTCTGTCTCAAGGCGTCGAGCGCAATGTAGTGCAGAGTATAACATTTTGGGCATATTGGGCAAGCTTTTCACTTACAATCAGGTAAACGCTTTTGATGTTTTGATTTCACGCCTGGCCTAGGACGAATTCAAGCCTGGCTTGAATTTTATACGATCAAAACACCCGTTCTCCATCATTGTTACAAATAGACAGGCTTTCAAATAAAAATCCTTTATGTAAAATCATGTTTAGTAATAATAAATTTAACTGAATATCAATAATTTTATAAATATAAAAGTGTGCACCAAATTGCAAAATTAAACTATTAGATGGTAAGGCAGCAAAATTTTACCAAAATAACTTACTTGAGTTTCTCGTTAAAATTTCGTAATCTTCTTCGCTAAAGCTAATTAAGTTTACCAACTTCTACACGCTTAATTTCTTGCACATGATAATATTACCAATTTTAGATAAAACTTTATGTCAAACATAAAAAACAAACAGATTTTTTGTAAATTGTCATTCATTGTCATGAAAACTTATCTTTTGATTATGTTAATTGTACATTTATATTCCTTGCGTCTTTCTGTAGTCATAGCATGTTTTGTTGGCATCGACCCAATTCCTCGTGCATTTATAAGCAATGGCCTCGTGACCTCGGGCACTTTAGGATTTTTTTTACACATTAGTGTCAGATAGTAAAGCAACTTTTTTTATTCTAAAATTTTAGTACTAGTAGAGCTTACAGCGAAAATATATACATAAGCCGCTTCAAAATTTTACAAGAATTCTTAATTAACGTATTATAACTTTTAACTTACTCTAGGAGCCAGGTTCTATAGCATAATAAATTTCGCAAACCTACATTGAAAAGCGCCAAGAAATTTTCAAGTTTGTTTTATACTATATTGGTACAGAAACGACTTAGTGGAAGTAGTGATTCTGCCAAGTTCGTGTCGTAACTTAATAGTATAATATGTCTTTGACCTGATTCTCAGTTACCTTCATATAGAAATTACGGAGATATATTTACCGGCGATATATTTACAGTAAATTGATTGATATGTGTGAGTTTATCATTAGGTAGAATAATGATTTGCAAATTTGGTACTAGACAATAAACTTAATACATAATTTGCTTATCTTTGGTAGATTAACGAATAAGTAGTTTTGTTTTTAAATATATGAAATTCAATTGAAGTCCTCGTACGCGTATAATTCTGAACCAAAAGAATTACTTAAATAGTCCTCTTAAAAAGCCTCAAGTAAAATAAGTATAAAGTATGTAAGAAGAGATATTAGAAATAGGAAGCAATTGTTTCAGACAAAATTTATATTTACAGAGAGGAAATAATGCAACTCACGACACGTGCCTTCTAGTTTCTTTTTGTTAGGTATTTTACACCTTTACTAGTGATATTAAGGATTACATTTTGAATTTTATGTCTTTCTGATTCTACTTTGAATTATGTACATTATTAATAGAGAAGATTACGAGGAGATTTTTAAAAATACGATTTTAATGACCTTGTAAGGACCAATAGGAAAAGATTCGTAATTATACTTAGAAGTATAAAAATATTGACAGAAATTTATTTGTCTGTGTCATGTTTTCCAAAAGAATCGATAACATGTTACTACAATCACTAGTTCTCAAATAGTTGGAATTTTATTCTTCTGCTCAAGTTATTTTGTATAAAATTAAGATCATAATGTTTTTTTATTACTGTCTTTAATATTTCTTTTTTTGTTTCAGATTTATATTCATGTTTCAATTTGGAAAATACACAATAAAGATATTTATTTCATTATCTAATATGTCGCAAGTTCATTTGTTACATGATAATGAAGGTTTATTACAGGGTTTGCCAATTTAAAAAAGGTTTTTACAAATCTGAAGCAAGTGAAGTGTTGCTTTACAAATGATCTAAATGTCTTATTTAAAAGAACAGTGCGCTGCTACTCGCAGGCGCCGACTATGTTTGACTCGACCAAAGGCGCATTGCTTGTAGCGCCATCACTTTCTAATAGTTCATGCTGGTTGAATGGAAAAGTGTGGCCTTCAACCTTTCCAGCGCCAGCGGATATTCTAAAAGCCTTATTTATATTCACTCTGTCTATGGGAATAGTTTTCGCCAATCTAGTACTCATCTGTGTATTAAATAACCGCCGTTATATTAAGTACATAGATAATCAGGTTAGTACTTTAAGGACACATTAAATTACTTTAGGTCTAACTCAATTTACGCTAATATTTTACACATATTTTCACCTATTCACAGATATTTATAATGGTATTAACAACATTATATTATTGCATAGAATCGTTGGATGCTGGTGGTATCATATTGAACGCGCTGAAAGGCTGTTTTCTGCAGCCGATGACAAAAGGCTTAAATGATGATAAATTTTGTTAAATTAATAAACAAGTTTTTTTAATTACTTACAGCCAAGATATCTATTAACTTCATTAGCATTGAACGATTTATTTACTGGCATTCTAATTGCTCCTGTGGCGCTTTTACCAGCTCTTTACAAGTGTTGGCCTTACGGTGAAATATTTTGTCAAATTCAGGCAAGTAAAATTTTGTTACATTCTATAATTCATGTGTCACTATTGTTCTTTAATGTGACTTAGCAGCAGTCTTGTTTTGGTTAAGTTTAGAGGCTTTTAATACACAACGAAGCAACAAAACCGACATGTTTGTTTACTCGGTAATAAATGATATGCCCTCACCTATTAAAACGAGGCGTTAGTAAGAATATTCATTGAACACTACGCCCCGTTAAAATACCATATTTAAATCATGTTATTTTATTATTTCACATAGAGATTGTCTTCTTCGCCCTTAAAATTCAAACAAAAGTTATTTAGCATTAACTACTTGGTATCTTTACAGATTTTTGTTAATTTCGTGAAACTGTATTTTTTTTTTAATATAACTGGTATGTTTTCTTGAGGTATGTAGTCATTATTGTTCGAGAAATTTGCTATTTGTTAGAATATACATTAATAAATAGCTTTGTGAGTATTCGAATGATAAAAAATTATGTATATAAAACGATCTGATATCCTCGCGCAGAGGCGTTACTCAATATGTAAAACATTTTGAAATCAAGAAAATTATATACGCCCATTGAATTTCTTACTTCAATTCTTCTCATGCCTGAGTATTTTCCTTTCCGACATAGTGGTAAATTTTAAAGTTCAATACGTGAACTAAGTATTGTTCCGATGTTGAATAAAAATTTTGAATGTGATTAGACTTTGTTCAGTGTAACCACGATGTTAATTATAGAAATTATACTTATTTTCGATCAAAATAATGGCTATTATGATAAAAAAATTATAAATATTTGCCAATTTAATGTATAACTTCAAAGCTTTACTTCGCGATTGTTTTTTATCCATTTTAAGTTACTGAAAGTTAGCGTCTTGTATTAGAAGACGAAGAGAAGATGAGATAGGTTAGTGTGAAATTTACGAGATTATATTTAAATAGGTGACTAAATTGTATTCCAATTAAAAGTAATTTGATACTTATTTATTTAACAAATTATGTATGGTTTTAAAATTCCTTTAATGTAAAAAATCATCTAGTTACATAACAGCTGGAAATATAATACATATTATAATTTACCCATACTTATAAACTTGTGTTAGTAACACATCAAACCCGGAGAAGATGACATGGAAGATTATTCGACTTTTAGACCGTACAATGATAATGTGTTTGTCGTTAATAACTTCATGGAATGCTATTGGCAGGAAATGTTGAAACTAAAAGTTTAGCTATTACGTCCTTTGTTCCTCTTTTGCTAATGGCTCATTTAGTGATCAGGCAGAAATTGAACGAGGTCGTCAAAGTTTCAAATTCTTCGACTTTGTGCTTCGACCATAAACGTTGCTCTTATAATGAATTAATTCCCTTTGATGATTACTACTACAATATTTCAAAACGAAATGTAGATTTAATAATATTTTGTATTCGAGTTGTGATTTTATATATATTTAACAGTTAAATTTGCATGCAGTTAGAAGATCGAGCGTTAAGTTACAGGATTTTAAACTTGCAGTTTTCTTTTTAACTTACTTCTAAAAAATACAAACAAAATTTGTCACATTTTTAATTAATACTTAAAAAATAGAACTTTGTCATAGTTTTGCTGAAAAGCTTTCAATTCCTGTTTTAATGCTTTTACTTCTGTTACTTAAAACTTTATATTGCAGGCTTTGTTACGCGGTGCTGTTAGTCAACAAAGCGCAGTAATATTAGTTTGTATGGCGATGGATAGATATTTATACTTACTGCATCCAAATACTTATCAGAAGCATTCAAGTAAAAAGGTAGGAAGTAATAAATAATTTACATGAAATAAAACAAGATTAGAATATATCTTATTTTAATACATATTTAGGAGATAACATATTTTTTAGGTTAATAATTACTTCATGTACTTGCCTTCTTCTATAAAAATTATAAATATTTAAGTTTTTTGTTTTATTACTTTCAGGGGTGCGTGTTAGTCATAAGTGTAACTTGGATACTGTCGGTATCGCTATTTGCTATAATGGTTCTACCTAGATCAGGATATTATTTCAATTCCACTGGTTTGATGGCATGCGACGTCTTTCATAGCAGAGTTGCATTCAGGTAATATTACAATAGTTAATCTAAAATGTTACGATTTTAGTAATTTGTATAAATATTTGCTTGGTTTTAACTCGTTGACTATAAACACCATAGTTGGCTTCGGAGAAAATTGTATTATTCATAGGTCTCTTTTGGCGGAGACCGTATAGGTAATTAACACTGCATCTTCTATTGCAGCAGCCAAATTGTAGTGTTTAAACATTAATGTGGTAGGGTTTGAAGGCATGCATGCTAGTGAAATTACTGGGGTAATGAGACTTCACTTCTTATGTGACGATGATATCTAACCGGGCCTTGTTATGGGCAAGCGTATCACTCACTTTTGTGTGGACGCCTCTCTCCCCCTTCCCATAGGGAAATAAAAAAAGACCAGATACAGCTTCGTAATCATTTCTTAATCTCTTGTTCTGTTTGTCGCAGAATATTATCTTGTTGCGCGTATTATTTTCCAACGACTATGGCGCTGATGTATTGCTATGGATCAGGATTTCACGTTAGTAAAACTAGGAATAAATGTGAACAAGAACCTGCAAGGCCGAATGGGGTTCCTATAACATGTCCCAAAGGTACCAGTGGAGAATTGGAAGCAGTAGTAAGTAGTGTAATATTCTTGCTTTTTTTCCTGACTACACTGGTTTCCCGATACTGTTAATAATTTGAGAGTTGTTAACTGATGTTTTACTAAATACGGGCTGAAAACGCAAAAAAATGTTTAGGACAGGGAGGCAAAATGTTCTAGGTACTTAGTTCAGTTCGCGGCAAGTGATACTCCAAGTCCTAAACATCGTGCGAACAGTACACATGTACTCTAACAAATTTGTATAAATATCAACACAATATTTTTGAAAATCAAACATGACTTAAAAATTACAATTATGTTAATTATTTAAAGTAAAAATGCTTTTAGTTTAGTTTGGTAATAGTATTCACTATGGTTACATGGACTATAGTTCACGTCAACATTATTAAATACCTAATGATTTGTTTCAATAATTTCTTATAAATACAAAAATTTGACACTTTTAACGAAACTAAATTTATCCGAATTCATCGTGTTTATTTAATTATAGACTACCCCGTTGTTTCGACTGCTTTAGAACATGGTTACGGACGGGTAGGTTCATTCACTTCATAGTAAAATTAGTTAAATAAACGCTAAAAAATGTGTAATTTTGTGTTTCATTAGATGTATTGATATAATTATAAAGTAACGTATATAATTATTCAAATATTGTATTTACTTCTAGCAAATCCAAACTCCAATCAGGCCTCATAGTGTAAGTACATCTCGTACAATGGCAGCTATGTCTTTAGGTTTTATCGTTATGGTGACACCAGCAACTATTAAAGAAGTTGTAGCAGCATGTACTGGATGTAAAGTAAGAAATAAATTTTTATCTAATCCTTTATAAAAAAAAATATATAAAACGATAATGGTGTATATTTCCTTCCAGGTTCCGCCCTCACTTGACTTCATAGTTACATGGCTTGCTTTAAGTAACAGTTTTTGGAATCCCTTTCTCTATTGGCTTTTAAATGGCCACTTCAGAAGAATTAGCAATGATTTAGTTCAGTATTATGTAAGTATTTTATCTATGTACTTTTTGTAAGACGCAGTAGCAAAATTTTAAAATGAATTTCTTTATTAAAAGGTTTGTTGCCGTAGAAAGAAAATGTTTACTATTTACGAAAAAACTACAGGATGTTGTGGCTCGCCAATAACATCCGATGGTTTACATTCTAAAGGTGAATTTGAAGGTTTAGGAGAGAAATACTGGGGAGAAATATTAGAACGCACAGTCTCATCAACTTCTCTGCATGCAATACAAAAAGCTTGTCACAGAGATGTTCATCGTTGTACTGGATCGTTTAAAGGTTGTCCAAATAATAAGCACGATCCTCGATTGTTTGATGGTTATGGACCGACGGAGTACCGACAATTTGACAGATCAGCTTTCCAAATAGAGTCTTGTTCGCGGCAGTGTAGATTGAAGAATTCAGATTTCTGTCTATTTCGTCCTACCCCCGAAATTGAATATGATCGCTCCCGGTCAAATTTAAGTTTAGATGAGGGAAATTTGAATAAAATGTGTAACGGTAGACATTCAGAATTGTGAGAATTCCTGAACTGTCCGGTGTATGGACATAGAAGCAACAGTATAGGGATGTACCCTGGAGTTGAACATTTTAATTCAAGTGTTAAATGGAAGTTTAATGATACATCAAATATAGAAAATGACAACAAGAAGTATTTGGAACACAACCTTGATAGGATACGTAGCCTTAGCTATGAAAAGAATTTTAATGTATTTGGCGGGAAAGATGGTCAAAATATTTTAGAAGTTGAAGTAAACGACGTGACAGAAGATGACGATGATGAAGATGAATCAAAAAATAATAAAATTAATGGATCGTGTCAAGACGAGGTTGATGAAAAGAATGAATATAGTAATATACAAAAATTTTCACGGCATTCTTCTCTATCAAACAGAGAACTTGATGTAATTAAAGAAAGTTCAAGAAGCTCCAGTGATACTGAAGTAACACTTCCTCGATGATTTTCGAGTTATACTAAAAAGAAGTGCATAATATCTATTTAGAACATTTTAAATCGTGACCTAGTGATTATAACGAGTAGAAAATGTGTTTTAGTGTATAGAATATTAATAGTTATACCTGGACCATTGGGTCTTTTTTTAATAAGTATATGATTATACTTAAGAAACACTGTCATTGTAGAACTAGATTTTTTCTTATTAAAATAGATATTTGTGTTTTATTCTACCATTGATATGACATAAAAACAATATGGCTTTTGTGACAAAAAAACAAAGTAAAATTTTGTATATTTTGTAACAACTTATTACTAAATGTAAGCCTAGAAATGCTATAATGTTAATATTTCTATATTCCTTCAAAAGAAACTACATTGTGTTATTAAAAATATATGGTGTATAATTATATACTAACCGTTAATTAAGGTTTTCATTGCATTGTCAATTGTGCATGTAATGTTTATGGTAATACCGGTATTCGTGTTAAGCTGGGTTGGAATCTTAGGCGATAAACTTTGACCCTTAGAGCTCTAAGTACTACTGGCTTAAACGGTCCGCAGGCATAGTGTGGCCGGCCAGCGCTGATCATCGCTGGGACCTGGATAATTTTTCGGTACACTGAAGCGACTGCTTAAGGCGTAAGCAGTAGTAAACTACTGTTATTCTGTCGCAGAACATTAAAAAATTCAACACTCATTTTTGAGTGTTAAAATCATGTATTATGTACACTAGAATTTTAAAATATTACATTTTACTATCAACTAAAAAAAATATTTGATACTCACAACAGCAATTAATAGTTTGTGTGTGAAAAATTGCGAAAACAGTTATCAATCGGCTTTTTGCTTTCGTGGTGCCCAACGCCTCTAATCTATGTTTCTAAATCTAATTGGCCAGAGTGGGACGTAAAATGGGATTTCCATTTCGGAAATTCCCGGGGATTTATTGACCCTAACATTGGCCAATCGCTACCTAATTATATATTACACGAAAATTATTGTACATTGATTGAAAAAATCGGCAAACGCATAAATGCGCCCTTAGTTCAGGCTAATGACTTAAACACAACACAAATGCAGCCTTTAGGCCACATGTATGAATTTTGCCAAATACGTTCATAGAGCTCTGAGGGTTATTTAACCACTTTTGATGTATTCCTAATCAAGACTGTTCATAAAAATCGCACAACTCAGTTTTCTTAGAGACTAATGTTTTATTTAAGTTTTTCTGCAAAAGATAACTACTTCAATGTCAGAAAAAAAAATAAAGTATTTAATTTTTATTTTTTGCGTGTAATTCACTACTTCCTTTAAATTATAATTTTATTAGTGCTTTTTCCACAGACCTGGAAGAATGTATAGGCGGGAGAAAATGCAAGGGTTTACAGGGACAGCTAAAAATTATATTTTATTTATTTTTTAAATTTTATACAAATATTCTTTTACAATCTTTATCAAAAGTAGTTTCAACATGATCTTATTTTGTAATTTAATCAGCGATGGTAAAACACTTCGGACTAACTACAGTTAGATATGAGCGCTTTCTGTCGCAAATCACTCCTTTACGCAAATACTAACATCAGAAAATTGTGCCACTCCTATGCTGTTATTATTGAAAATTAAGAATTCAATCTCAATATGTGGAAGCGATAGGGTATTTAAACTGATTGAAAGAAACAAATTGTGTGCCTAGAGACCACAAAATGTGGAAAAGAAAAGGGTGATATTGTAATGCATTTGTGGTAAATCCTATACCATATCCTATAAGTCAAAGTAATATATCTTTTCAAAGGTTGTGTGAAAGAAATTGTTTACAAATGTAAAACGACTGTTTGTACTGCCAAAGTTTTAATTTTTATTTTCATTTTATATTCCTCTTACTTCTTTTTTGTTCTGTTTTATACATAAATCATGAGATTTTAAAATATTACATAAAATTTGATTTAAAGAAACTTGCGTAAATGCTCAAACAACTATTACATTTTTTTGAAATATTTCACTAAATAGTGAATATTTATTATATAAAGAGCAAATCGAAATATCCAAATTATTAAGTTTTAGATGAGCTTATGTTCGTTACCTAACAAAATAAAATAATTTCTTAACTCTTTCCACATCGTTTCACAATCGTGACTAGGAACACTCTGGAATTACACCACCGCCAAAACTTTCACGGAGCATCCAAATTTTTCAAGAGAAAACGCTGTAACATTC
>DWLS01005415.1:0-12726 GCA_018246255.1 Pachliopta kotzebuea | reverse complement strand
GATTATTCGACTTAGCGTTGCATCGCCGTTTGTCATTACTGCTTTAGGAAATTGTGATTGATTATTGATTACGTATTAAAAAAAAAGACGTTCTGCTTATTAGAATCTATGAAAATATACTAAATTATTTATTTATTCGTTATATTCACAAACAACTTCTCCTTTTTTCAATCGTGAACAACTCCCTGCAATCGTTTCTGATTATTACATTCCTCCTCTTAGAAAGTGCGTTCCCGTCCAATCAAGTCACAGTACCATTTTGTATTTTAGTTTTATAAGAAAACAGAAACATATATACAAATACATTGGTGAGGGAGAACTACAAAGGTGAGCTTAACCTTAAGAGTTTTCTTCTAGCAGACCTGTGAAGAAAGTAAATTTATGTAAAATATAAAGTAGGCAGGTGTATAGCATACAATAAAAGGAAACATGATTACAAAAAAAGTAATGAGTACGATTATATTACAACACTACTATTGTAAGTATTGCCGAAAAGATACTAAATTATTTAATTATAGTTGTTTCACAAGCAACTTCTCCCTTTTTCAATCGTGAACAACTCCCTGCAATCGTTTCTGCTTTTCACATCCCTCCTCTTAGAAAGTGCGTTTCCGTCAACTCCAGTCACAGTACCATTTTGTATTTTAGTTTTATAAGAAAACAGAAACATATGTACAAATACATTGGTGAGGAAGAACTACAAAGGTGAGCTTAACCTTAAGAGTTTTCTTCCAGCAGACCTGTGAAGAAAGTAAAATAATGTAAAATATAAAGTAGGCAGGTGTAGAATATACAATAAAAAACATGATTACATATATAATAAGTACGGAAAAATTACAACATTACTATTGTTAGAATCTAAGAAAAGATACTAAATTATTTAATTATACTTTTATTTTTACAAACAACTTCTCCCGATTTCAATCGTGAACAACTTACTGCAATCGTTTCTGCTTTTTACACCCTTCCTCTCAGAAAGTGCGTTCTCGTCAATTCAAGTCACATTAACATATTGTACTTTAGTAAGTTAATATTATCAACAATATTTAATATAAGAATATAGTTTTGAATTAAATAATCACATTTTAAAGATATCATATATAATATTAGATGCTTTTTTAATCTTATACGTTTCAGAGGTATGGGGTTGTGAAACGGAAATTAACCGAATTACCACATTGTGAAGATAACAACTTTACATATTTATTAACGCTGCTGTAATAATAAAATATTGGATGTACTTACCTACTGAAATATTTTTACCGTTTTAGAACAAAACATTGTATCTTTCATGCTTTTCTTTATTGTAAAAAACAGTTGAGTAAAGTATACATTTACTATAATAAGTCTCTATTGCTACAGACTGTATGTACGTACCGCCGCAGCTCCAATTTCTACCGCCAAATAGTAATACAAACATTACTGTGTTTACTGAAGGGTGCAGTATGCTGATGAAATTACTGGGGTAACGAGACTTAACACCTTACGTCTCAAGGTGAGCGCAATATGGAGCTGTGTACCAGCATAACCAGTGGTATGTTATAGACGAGCGTATTACTTTCCATCAGATGATGTTGGTGTTGGTCTGTCTAAATATAACATACATGTCTTTATTTTATATTAAATGAAAGTAAGCTTGTTATTGATATAGTAAATTTACCATCACATTCACACTTATAACTAGCAAGGAAAGTAGTAATATAGTAATCCATTTAATAACAAAAAAAAGGAATTATAGGTAAGTTCAAAAAGACCGTATAAATCTTTTTCTACGTGGCGACGAATTGAGCAAAGTGTTCACCTAATGGTAAATGATACGCCGGTGATTAACATGAAGTTCGTCTTGAAATTGAACTACCATACACCACCTTTCATACCGGAACACAGTAATGATCGCTCATTACTAATAAGCGGTAGAAATAGGAGCTGTTGGACTAACATAGACAGTATGTGACAACGGAAACCTAACCACTAGTTGTTGAACGCTTCAATATTTTTGGGGGAACTAAATCGTTCTATGTTCATAGATCATACTCTACATTATAAGATACAGTATGTATACTGTTTGCGTTGTGGTCTGTTTGCATGTTTGCCCATAATCCCCCACCCCCAACCCCTGGTAAGCTAACCGCAATCACCAATATTTGCTCGATAACCCCGCGTGCCGGAACTTCGACAATCTACTAACATCGTTTGTGACGTTTAGCACACTATTTGTTAAACAAACATCCCACTTAATATTCCCACTGCTGGGGTTTTAACAACAACGAAACCTGTACAACTGTTTAAAGAACATGTAAGTTTTCTTGCGATTTGAACCTCACCAGCCTGCTCTGGCTCCTCACCAACCCACATTGGCACCAAATTGCACTCGCCTTGAGATGTAAGGTGTTAAGTATCGTTACCCCAGTAATTTCTCTTACATACAGCACCTTTCAAACTCGAACAGTAATTTGCACATTACTATTCAACGGTAGAAATAGGAGCTGTGGTGATATATATCTAAACGGTCTTCAACAACGAAGACCTACCTCCTCTCACAGACGGTCTCCAGCCATGAAAACCTACCATCAGAAAGTCTATGTTATACTGTTCTGTCATATATACTATGATTTAATAACCTAATTATAATAATTAAAAACTAGTGAAATAATCAAAACGTTTACGATTCCAGCAGTTCCTCGTTATGGTTAAGCCTGTTTTCGTTACCCCAATAATTTCACCAGGAATTTTTATTTAAAATGGTGTAAAAACAAACCTATTGGACGTTACGTAAATGTTGAAGTTATTTAACATTCCGCCGTGTCCCGTTTTCGAACCCGGGACCTTTAGCGGGCTGTCGCGTAATGTTTTTACACGCGCTTAACACAGTTAGGGGCGAAAGGTTCGCAGTCGATCCAAGTTAAATTAATTTAAGCGTTTCATTTAATTTGGGGATTTAAATCTTTTTTTCAGCACCACAACCGATCATGAGCTTCTTCCACACAGCTGGAAATGATATATACTATATTCCTTTTTTATAATCAAGCAACGGTTAATGACACTCCTCCATCCCACCCATATCACTATCCTACTAATATCTTGTCTTTCTTGGCGTACGTCCGTGCAAAATGGGATGTCACTATGCCAACTGAATGTTTGACATATGCTACATATATAGGCTATGGTAATGTTTTGGTTTTATTATTTTTTTATTCTTTAGTTGCGAATGCGACGGGCATTTTCTTCTGAACAGTCACCCGCTAATTTGTCTATTATACTTACATAAATATATTTCTAATTATACTAATGTATAATTTAAGTTTGTATAATATGTATTTTTTTTACTTATTGCTTATATTTGCTTTCTTGGGAAATACAAGCTTCTGTTTTGTTTTTATACTGTGTATTAGGACACCGCTTCCGAATAGTACTGACGACAATTTTGATGGAGAAACTGGGAAAAATCAATCCTGATTAAAAAATTATTATCTAACAGGCTGATGGGAATAACTAAACAGTTTATTTTCATAGAAATTCTTTAAGATATAACCTGAAGTCGATTTAATACAAGTGGTTATTAAGGAAACCCTCATCCCCTTCATCAAATTTCGAGGCGTAAAGAATGTAGCATCGTCAAATTCACGCAGCTCATTCCTGCAATGGAGTTTCGCACAAAAACATTTCCTTGAGTGGATAACAACTCAACTTTTGTATTACATCGGACGTAATATAATTTCAACGTGATTTACATAAACATTCAGCAAAAATCTACAATAAAGATGGTGTCGCCTTTTTTAACAAGACGAAACTAAACGACGAGCTGAATTTTTACGATTGGCTCTGAAAATAAAAACGCGTACCCGCTTTAAATTCGTCTAGATTACACCAGATTTCCATTGTCAATTTACATTTAAAACGCTTCCAGTTTGCACAGGAATTTAACTGACTACAAAACCCTTCAAACCGGAACACGTTAATATTTGTTTATACTAATATTTGACGACAGAAATAGAAGCTGCGGTGGTATGCCACCTGTCTCCGACAAGACACATGCCCACAAGTAAAATTATAAACTAGCTATCGGTGTAAGAGAACAAAAATTGTACGGAATTAAGAAACAAAGATTAACGTAGTAAGAAAGACAGAAGATGAAAGATATTATAAGTGAGCTATAAAGCTAAAAATGCGGCAAATTTAGTCTAAGAATCGATGCACGAAAGAGGAATACGAACAACGTACAAAGGATAAAAAAGTGGAAGATAATATGAGGAATAAAAGCAACGTAGTAGGAAAAGATAAAAGAAAGCGGAAAAAAAGAGTAGAAAGAATAACAGAAAATCAAAGCCCACGTCACGAAAGGGGGCGATTAAAAAATTTAAACCAAAAACCGCCTATCAGATTGAAATGCCTATAAAGCGAGAAGAGAGAGAGAGATAGAATTTCGTCGTACTCTCTTAATATCATACCAAGTATAAATCCGATTCATACATCATTTAGTGGTGATGCAAACGGGTTGTGTGAATGAATTGTGTGAGTATACGTGAAGGGCATAGATTGGAAGATCATGGTTTAAATAAAGGAATGAAAGAAGACGTATAGTGGCGACCACAATAGAAGCAAAACCGGCCATAATGGTGGCCGAAAGCATCGACATCACCCGAAAAAAAAAAAAAAAGAAGCAAAACTTCATCAATAAAGAATAAGCTGATTTATTTTATTCTAGTACTAGTAGTTGCCCGTTGCAGTAGTAACTAAGAAACTAATAAAGTAATTAATAATAAAAAAATAATAAATTCAAAACATTGTTACCACAGATATATATATAGCATATGACCATTAAGTTGGCATAGCGATATTCCATTCTGCACGGACGCACGCCAAGAAGGAAAAGATATTAGTAGGATGCCAACAATTACAACATCATAAGCACGTACAAATTAATACTATTATCTAAATACGTAAGCTATTACAGGCATATGTTGAGTTGTTTGTAGATAAATAAGTTGATAATTAATTAACGTTTATAAATAAATAAATAAAATAAAGGATATATAATAAAGTAAATATAAAAGAAAGAGGAAAACGTAATCTTTAATAGCTTCATTCTGTGAGTGTGCGTCAAGCGTAATCGGGCTTTAAAACAATTCATATGAAGGGCAACCGAGCCAACCGGAATCAATGGCCTCTGAAACTCATTTTCTTTCTAAATAAGCCGGACAAACATTTTTTATTACATAATGGACCCATTTGTAATAATGACACAATTACTTATTTGTTTTCAAAGGTAATTTATTAAAACACAATGCAATAACTGGTCGTCCGTCAAAGGTATAAATTCTAATAATAATCGTCTAGGGTAATGATAAAATCATGTCTTATTAAAACTGTGATAGCTAAGTTGAGGAGGGGTAAGAGGTCCTTCACGACAGCGTGGTCGAAGCCAACATAAATTCCCTTACTATTGGGAGAGGCCAATGTCAATGGGCTAATCATAAAATGCAGCGAATTTCTGGTCTAGAAGGTGATGGTCAGAAGCCAAAAAAGACGCAGTAAAGAATAATTGATGGAAAATCTGTGCAATGAAATAGTACAAGTTATGGAAAAGAAATAGAGGAAAAGAAAAACGATGCAATAAAAAATAAACAATCAAAAAGACCCTTACCCACAACAAGAAATGGAATCCAAAAAAAGTCCATCGGCTGATGAAGATGGAGCTTAGTTTATTAGACTTATAAAAACGTAAGTTCTAGACTAAGCTTGTGGTAATGTGGACACGTGACCACAACCAACCCACACTTGGCTGTTAAATGACTATGAGTCTACTTATGAGAGAAGGCTAAATCTCACTATCTCATTAGTGATTTATGTTAAATCATGTATTGAAAGTACAGTTTCATTCTAACTGCAATGATATAAACAATAATCCTCAATTTTGGAAAAAATTAAGTAGACTATATTCTAATACATATAAAGAGTTAGTAAAAGGTTCTAAAGGAACCATAAAACATTCTAATTTACTCTTACTGGTGGTAGGTCTCTGTTGCTACAAACCGTCTATGTAGGTACCACCGCAGCTTCTTTTTCTACAGCTAACATACGTACATCTAAGGATATGGTAAGTCAGTAAAATTACTGGAATAACGAGACTTAACAACTACCGCCAGTACCACCACAGTAAGATAAGTCAGGATGGCCGAGCGGTCTAAGGCGCTGCGTTCAGGTCGCAGTCCACTTCTGTGGGCGTGGGTTCGAATCCCACTTCTGACAAACTTTTTTAGCTTTGGGCTATCAAGAATAGGATTAAGTTAAACCCTGCCAGTAGTAATAGACAAATAAGAGCTTGAAGAGTTTGCGGGTTTTGCGGAAGTGGGGCTCTCGGAACGGTCGACAAGTTCGACGTGGTCTTATATTTTGTCGTAGCACACTATGGATTCTGGGGAGGGTAACAGCTTTCCCTGAGATGTGATTAACAGTACAGGGAGGCACTTGAGTTCCGGACGAGTTCCCGGGGCCTTCCGCAATGCACTGAGGATGACCTTTGAAGAGGTTTTGGTGGATATAAACTCCACATAACTCTGACTTCCCCACAAAAGCATACTTTCTTTTGAAGATTTCTTTCCCTACAAAAAAGATGAGGAACACTACAGCACTATTGCAGCGGACAAACAGTCCTGTTTAAACACTACTGTGTTATGTTTTGAAGGGTGCTGTATACTAGTGAAATTACTAGGGTAATGAGAATTAACAACTTATGTCTCAAGGCGACGAGCGCAATATGGTGCTGTGTATGCCATCTTAACCAACGCCTCGCTCGTCTCGTTAAATAAAAATAAAATCTCAATACAATTTTAATCTGTATCCAACAGGAATAAATTACCGTCGAACAAGAGCCTAAATTAAGACAAAAAAAAAACAAAAAACGTTTATAAGTCCCGATACAAAATTAGAATCGGGAATCGATACTGATTGACGCAAGAGCTGATCGCTGTAAATGTTTAATTATAATCGACGTCCGCCGCAAATGTTTGACCAATCAACTGATACGGGCAATTACGGTAATGCACCAGGTGTCACTGTGACCGATTGTACGAATATTTAAATGTATACGACCATATCTACGGATTTCGAATGAATGTATATATTAAAGAATCGGCTTAAAGTCACAAAGGAACAACAGAAACTCTGGAATGCTCTTCCTCATAATATCCGCGCCTGTCCCTCCTTACCTATCTTTAAGAAGAGAGTTAAAGACTATTACTTCACCTCTAGTTGCATATTTTATTTTTACCACTATGTATACTTGCTATATATGTTCCTTATACGTTACTATTACTAATACACGGTACACCTACACAAATAATTACAATAGTATATGGTTTCTATTTGTGTATGCTGTAAGAGAACTCTTTTTAGAGTTAAGCTCGCCTTTGTGATACTATGTTACTTTAATTAAATAGTATTGTTTTATATATATACGTGTAAGTCTACATAAAGAATAAATAAATAAAAAATAAACAGTTCAATTATGGTCATCAGAAATCTACCAGCCATTCGTAAAGGAAAGGAATCCGAGCTGAGAAGAACGGGGGCAAGGAAATCAATTTTTTATTTACAAAATGTCTTATACACTACTATTTTTTTTTATTATACTTCCTTTCCTTGGTCAGTGTGGGCCATGGCTTTTTCCACAATTTTGCTTTCATCTGTAATTTTTTTTTTATATTTTTTACCCTTATTCATTTTACTATCTTTCAACCTTCATTTCCTTTCCACTTCTTATCTTTTACTTTACATGCCTTCTTTCATTCCTGCAACAAGCTTTGCGAGCAAGGTCACACGTACATTGATACTACCATCATTCCTTAAATGTCATCTCTTACTTCTTCTTTATTATTCATCCTCTTTACTTCCCTTGTCCTAATATCTCCACTTTATGTTTTATTTAAATTTATTGTTTTCATCATTATCTGTTGGCAGATCATCAACAGCACCCGTCGACTGTGATCATCACTCATCATATTCATTACTATTAGATTGACCAAGTAAAAGGAGCAGAGGATAAACAGAAATTTTCGAAAAGAAAAATTATGGAGTAGAGGCCCTACGAATGAGGTCACTACAACTTCTGGATGATCATAACTGTCTTTTTTGTTTACAGTGTACAGCACACTTCTTCATCCACCACGTCATTGTAGTTACACCAATTTTTCCATAATATTACTAGGTAACTCGAGACGAGCAAGGGTACCAGAGGGTAAGTGATACGATTGCTCATAACACGGTGCTTTAAGATACACAGTACCACATTGCGCTCGTTACCTTGAGACATAAGTAGTTACGTCTTGTTACCTCAGTAATTTCACTAGTACACACCTTTATAATAAAATAGAGGCTGCGGTATGACGCTAGATGATCTTTTAAAACCTAGAAACTATTCCACTGGTATCACTAGCAAATCGAAATTGATGCAATTTTTTTATAAATTCTAGAAATATCGATTTTTACTGTCTATTCAAAACATCGTTTCCATTGAAATCGATTATGTTAACCATGTTCATGTCCAACGTCTTAATGCACGCCCATTGATACTACGCATGGACCTATAAACTTTTTATACAGCTGCGTAAAATTCAAACCTGACCTACAGGATGATTTTTTTAGTAATAAACGTATTAAGCTGTTAAATATCGTGTACAAGCCGATGGTGATGATGAAAATCATTAAAAGTTCTAATAAAAGCGAGTTGAAAATAGCTGGGTAATAAAATACCGATTTGTATAAACAATGGATGCTGGATATTAAGGTTCATACAGTGTTTACTTTTAAATTATATAATAAATAGTCTTCAGAGACAGAAACCACTAGTAAAATCTTTATTGATATCGATTTGGTATGTAATTATTATTGATGATGGATCCCTATTGCTAGAGACAGCAAAAGATTAAAAAGGAAAGTCAAAGTATTCCTTCATTGCATGTTTTGAACAACCCGTATCTAACAACAGGATACATTGGACCATAAAATGGTCCGGCAATGAAATTGGATCGGTAGTTTTTTCTTTCTTTTCTAACTATCACTCAAGCCGATCCTGAAGCTGTTTGGTCCATGTTACAAGCGGATATATCGTGTTACTTCCATCTCTTACTTCTCACTGCTCATTGTGAAAGTCCTGGTCCATCCTGCATTATGACTACCAAACACTGTCTTTATCTAATTGACAACATATATTCTAATGCTGTAGTGTAAGGGGTCCAACAAAACACCTCACGGGACCCAAGTCAACCTCACCTGCTCCTACTAACCTACTAACCAACAAACGAAGCCATGGCTCATTATTGGTAAAGGCCTATATGCAACAGTAAACATCTATCAATGGATGATGATGATATTCTGGTTCTAATGAACAATTTTTAGAGCTCACTAACGGATTTTCTCGACAAATCTTCCCAGAAGCCTCTTTAATATTAAACGATTGAGGTTTTTACGAGGTTTTACAAATTTAGTTAATAAATAAGACATAAAAGGCTGAAGAAATTTCTTTGAATAACATAAGAGTGGCAGCCACGTAAACATAGTACTAGACGATCTGGTGAAGATTGCGAGAATTCGCTGGATGTAGACAGCGCAAGACTTCAGGATCTTCAGGGGAGGCCTATCCAGCATCGAGCGTTTATCAGCTAATGATGAACATAAAGAACTTTTAGAAGGGCTCATCTTAAAAACAATGAATAGAACAAAATCGATTCAGCGACTTAAATTATTAATAAGGGTTATTCTCAGACGAAACACAACAATGCTCTTATACCGGAAATTAACAATAAAAGTGTTATAGCTACTTCATCATCAGCTTATAGACGCCCAATGCGGCTTGGTGGGGAGCCAGAGCTTTCGTTTGTTGATTAGCTAGATACTCCACGAGCGGGTGAGGCTGGCTTGGGTCCCGTGAGTTGTTGTGTGGGACCTCTTACACCATTTTATAACCTCCATGTCACATTGCAAAAGCTCAGCCGTAACGCCACAGAAGAATCAAAAAAAATGTAAACTGTCAAGAGTTTATCTTAATAAAAAAAATCCTTATAACGTTTCAGCTTGTACTATGACGCTGATAATCGCATCTCCGTACGTCCCATCAGTGCACCGGTGGAAAAAAAAATTACCTAAATTCTAACATAAATATTTACATTTAGATGCGTTTTACTGCTTCGGCCGATGCTGACCTGGAATTTACCTTTACGGTAAGATTACAGTATGCATCCTTTGAACTAGGTACTACTAAGGTTTATCGTTAACATTCGTAAATTACTATGATCTATGGATTTAATGAATGAATATTTATAGAGCAAATAGGTAATAAACAGGCTAGTGTTTAGTAGCAGGTTTACCGCAGCATACCATCATCACCACTTAACAATAAGTCGGATTGTGTTGGACAACTAATTTGTTTAATTAATTTCTACTGGTTTACCAGCAGCTATAGCTTTCGTAGCCTACAACCACAGCGTTATTTACATCTAACACCACATTGTTATGGGAAAGCGTATCACTTATCATCAGGTGAACGCTTTGATCACTCTTCGCCAGAAAAAAATGCCTAAATTAACTCCAATTTCCAATTAAAAAATCTAAATCATTTTTACAATTCTTAATGTATTTCATAGAGAATTATGAAGACGGTTAAAATTTTAATTAAAAAAAAGATTGTCAATGTCAAATACTATCTGTATTTGACATTGACAATCAATCAATATTGTTATACGTGAAAATGGCGCGTCGATGATGATGATGATTAATTTATCCCTGAAGGGAAAGGCAAAGGACTTAATTCCATACGGCCAAGTCTTATTTTTGATAATTATCTGAAAATTTTTGTAGTTTTAAAGGCCGAAGCCACGTCTTTATTGTTCTTGATTGTAATAATGAAATGAAAATACGATAATTAAAAAATAATCAATAAAAAGTTTTTATTAAAAAGTTAATTTATGTTTCTTCTTCTAATATTTTGTTTAGAATTTGGAACACAGAGCGGCCAGTAGGTCTAATCAAAATCATCAATAAATACGCGACGTCTCCAACTACAGACGGACCTACAGTAATTACTCCCGTAACGCAATCTGTAATCACAGCATACTACTATTTAATTATAATCGATTACCAAATAGGAATGGTTTATTCTAATTTAAATCGATATCAATTTATCTCGTAATTAGTAATAATAAAAAAGTAATAGCTACTGTTTTTCTTTACTACAAAATGAGCTGACATTCATCTGATAATATTCCCTACTTATATCAACAGAACACTTTACTTGATGATTATTTATTATAAAGTGAACAAAGGTATACTTGATGTAATGATGTCGTGACTGCGAACATAGGAGTAATTGTCCTCATGTTTACCTTCTAACTGGAAGATAGTAATGTTTACATAGTGCTTCGTAGCGGTAAATATATATACTGCCGTCACGACGACGAATTAAAAATGTTTACCTGTTGAAGGATTATAAATAAGTTCTGGTAATCTACATAATCAAATGTAATAATAATAATGTGTATGGAAAACGAATAATTCTGTTCTCGTCTGTTGTCTGACGGAGTGGGACGTGGGGTGTGGGGCGTGGGAAGTACCAGCTGAAGGCCCCCCATTGATTTTCCATTTATAACACCCCCCTTAAACTCCTCGAAGTGCACTATAAGAGTATTAGTTGGTAAACACTTAAATACACATAAGTATTAATAGTTTTAATATAATTTTCTTTTTACCTTTCTCGTCTTTAGTGTTGGTGCATCATCTTGACATTTGGCCAGATTTATTGGCGAATAGCCCAGATTCTATGCTTGTGTGGAAAGAATCTGGTCTCAGTAGAAAAGACCTAAGTGAAGTATTCCTTTGTTTCGCATACGAATAGTACGGCCGTGTGGCCTAATGGATAAGGCGTCGGACTTCGGATCCGAAGATTGCAGGTTCGAGTCCTGTCACGGTCGAATTAGAATTCATTTTTGTCAAATAAACAAAGAAAATATAATACATATTTAATTCAAGTCTAATATTTGCAGAATGATACAAACATGGTTATTTGTACTAATAAACGATCATTAAACTTTTTTTGATCTACTGGTGGAAGGCCTTCGTTACCAGAGACCGTCTAAGTAAGTGCTACCGCAGCTCCTATTTCTACTGCCTAATAGTAATGTGCAGACATTACTATGTTCCGGTTTGAAAATGCTGTATGCCAGTGAAATTACTAAGGTAACGATACTTAAAACCTTACCTCTCCAGGTATCGAGTGCAATGTGATGCTGTATATACAATCTTAACAAGCATCACATTGTTATAGGCAGGCTTAACACTTAAAATCAAGTGAACACCTTACTCGTCTCATTGCATAGTAGAATAAAAAAATTGTGTTTACCTTTTATATACACTATTATCTAGAAATAAGTGGATAACACAAATTTCTAAATTAATATCTAAGCAACGAAAATAGATAAAAATCGGTTCAGCTACCCAGCGAAATGACAAAAGTTAAACTCATTGCAACCATGTTTTTGTGATAGAGGGTAAAGAGATATTTCAGTGAAACCATTTGGGTCATTAATCGTAGCCCCCCAAAACTAAACGCTCTCTCGTAACATCGAGATCAATCAAAATCAGGGGCCCGGCCGGCCGTACGACGTACGTTCCTTTGCCCTATCTGAAAAAGAAACATACGTAAGGGAACACATAAATCCTTTGCACGGATTTCGC
>DWLS01005414.1:0-12726 GCA_018246255.1 Pachliopta kotzebuea | reverse complement strand
AAAATTTTAAAAAAAAAACAAAAAAAAAAAAACAAACACCGGCCCCCCCAAAATCCCCCGCAAAAAAACCCCAAAAAAAAAAAAAAAAAAAAAAAAAAAAAAAAAAAATACTTTGGTGTAATTACATGACTGTTACGCGAAGGTGTGTGTATGTATATTTGTGTGTGATATGATATGTTTATGCTTTGTACTTGTAATTTTTTTTATTCGTTGATATGTTCACCTGATGGTAATTAATACACCTTGCTCATAGCGAAGCGTTGGGGTTACATACAACATCCAATTACGCTTGTTGCCTTGAGATATAAGAAGTCTCGTTTCCTCAGTAATTTCGCTCGCCACAATGCCCTTCAAACGAGAACATAGTAATGTTTGTACACTGGTGGTAGGTCCTCGTTAGGAGACCTTCTAAGTAGGCACCACCGCAGGTTTTAAATATACTAATAAATCATCATTATCATCAACAGCCTGTGATAGCTCACAGTTGGACATAAGCTTACAAAGAAACGCAAACTTTACTGTGTTCTGGTTTGAAGGGTGCAGTAATGAAATTACTGTGGTAACAAGATTTGACATTTCTCGTCTTAAGGTGATCAGCTCAACGTGATGCTATGTATATCATCTTATCCAACACCGAGTTGTTATGGTCAAGCGTATCATTTCCATCAAGTTAACAAATGCTTTGCATGCCTAGATGCATAAAACACTACTGTTTGTCTCGACGCGAAGCTGAAGTAGTAGTGAGCTGGGCACATATGGAAGTTGGGGACTCAAAGTACTGGAAAGCACAGTCTTGGCAGATCTCCTACGAGGACAGATGATATAACAAGTCGCTGGTAGACATTGGAACCAAACAGCACTAGTATTTGTTTGGGAGGCCATGCGTGGATGACGACAAAGATAAGTAGTAAGTATGAAAGATAGAAAACCTGTAGAGTTATAAAGAGAAGAACAAGTTACAGAAGAAGATACCTACCACCAGTATTATAAATCATAATAGAAACCAGTATACTATTAAGTTTCATACAAATTTAAAACCAATTAAACAGTAATTACACAGTAGCTATATTGCGTTTGCTGTTTAACAAAGTTTCGCACTTCAGTGTACGTCAGTTAAAATTTACCTCGTAATTTTTCATTAAATTTGGTTACACTGGCAACACATGGTATTTATGTTTATCAGTACTGGAATTTATTAAATGCAAAGCAATGTAATAAACCGTAGAATATATACTTTATGATAATTATCGAGGTACATGTACCGGTTTTACGAGTAAAGGTGGATATACTCGTTGCTATAGCAACTAAGAATAATCACATAACCTGCAAGTAAGAGTGATATTTTTTTTATTTATAATTTATATACTTTAATGCTTAACTACAATCCTACTTGGAGTGGTGATATGGTGGTAAAGCGCATTAACCACATCCACATCCTATTTCGATAGGAAGTCTGTCGCTGGTTGAACTACTGGTGGTAGGTCTCTGTTGCCGGAGAACGTCTAGATAGGTAACGCCACAGCTTCTATTTCTACTGCCAAATATTAATGGGCGAATATTACTGTATTCCAGTTTTAAAGGTGCTGAATGCTTGTGAAATTACTGGGGTGACGAGATTCAAGAAATAATGTCTGAAGGCGACGAGCGTAATGTGCTGCTGTGTATTTACTTAACATCAGGTGAACGCCTAGCTCGTCTCCACGAGTAAAAAGCCAGCAAGTTATTACACTCCTTATTAACTTCCTCAACCTGTACAAATCAACTCCTGGACATTCTCCCTCCATACTGGTCCAATGCGGATTGGTGCGGATCTAGAGCCTCGTTTGTTGATTAGCAGATTGCATTAGAAATAGGTGAGGTGGGCTTGGGTATCGTGAGACACCTTAGACTGCCACCATCCACTACTTAGCTGTTCTCATATATTTTTTTTCGGTTGATTTTGTTGCCCTTGGCCACTATTATGGCCACGAAGGCTTCAGCGACTCTAGAACTCGTAGATCCGGACTCCGCAAGCTAATTCATTAAAAACGAGGAAACTAAACCTCCTTGTTCGTGAAGCGAAACCCCGTAAAGTATAAAGGTATAATAAAATGAATGATAACAATGTTAAAAACGTAAACTGTAGCGACAAACGATCCGCGATATCGCGTTCCCCCCTTTTATATACAACTTTGGGCGGTACAACGAAACACAACTTCAAACAATGAGTGAGACATTCGCCGAAACGATACCGACGAAATTCCCCAGCAAACAAACGGCGAAACTTTACACTTTACTGTGCGGGTGCCATTTTGTAATTAATAATATAAAATTTCCATTATCGAATCAAACAAGGGGATGGGTGGGCGAGCTGGAGTAGCCAGCCGCGATGAAAGCGTTACCAACGCTCCGGGCGCCGGAGGTCGTTGTTAGGGGGTCCTTTGTTGGATTAATAACAAGAATATACTTCCGGCGACACAGTATTACACAGTACACAGCCTGGTAAGAAACGGCCCATATCCCTCTACTATTACCGGAGGTCAATGTCCAGTTGAGAACGTCCATTGGATGATGAAGATGGGTGGAAATAAAACGCGATTTTCAAACAGCACGTAAATCTGTGTGGTGTAAGGCATCCCATGTAACAGCTCACAATGCCCAAGCTAATCTCACCTATTCGTGGTGCACTCTGCTAATCAGCAAAAGAGGCTCTGGCTCCCCACCAACCTGCGGACCAGCGTGGTTGGACATGGCACAAATCTCTTCATCATTTGGGGATGTCTATGTTCAGCAGTGGACGTCTATCATCTGCTGATTATCGTTATTATAGGTGTAATACATTTTGTAATTTAAAAAATATTCAATTCTATATATTTAAATATGAACATACATCTTACTTCATAAGTACTCAGTTTGTTATATCTTACTTACTCTACCTAAAATACACATAGTCTACTCTCTCTTACTTATACTTATTAATGATTAGTATATACAGTATGTTTATACTTATTCTATATACATCTTATATAATGTATCAATCAACTTAACTTACTTATTTTTCTTGTAGACCTTACTAGATATAAATGTACATTATTTTAGAAATCTATTTCTAATGGCTTGACTGCTTGTTATCTTACTAACATTATTACTGTTTATTGCTCCTATTTTTATTTCGAAATTATGCCTTTAGGTTATGACTAATATGACCACATTATATATGGTTAAGTTACAAAAAATACGAGCTCGTTTATTTTTTCATAATTTGGTAAAATAATGAACAATTTCTTGTTTAAAAAAAGCAGTGCTTGAAGACACCTCACTAGGTGAACTGACGATTTGGTGAAGGTTGTGGAGAACCGCTGGATGCAGGGCAATGATCTGAGTAGAGATCTTCGGGGAGGCTTATATCCAGTAGGCGTTTATCGCCTGTTGATGATATATGATGTAAGTGATCAATAATTCTTAATAAGTCTTCTATTCGAAATAAGATCTCTATTCCAAAACACGTATCTGGGTTCTACGCGAACTCATTCATTGTTCAGGCTACACTACTCTGGAACTCCTCACCTGAAGAAATTCGAAATGTTTCAACAAAACAACTGTTTAAAAATCTGTTCCGAAATCATCTCATTCAGACATAAGTAACGTTACTATATTTATTAAGTACGTATATGTTTACTTATCTATGTATGCATGTATATATTATCTATGTAATTTTTATGTATTTATATTATTTCATTGTTAGTTATATATACAAATTATATAATAGAATTGAATTCTCAAAAGTCTTTCTACCTACCTCAATATATCACCTCCTCAAAGGTTAACTGGTGGAGAATGCCTGCTGGCATTAAGCCCGCCTTTTTAGGATTATACAATAAAGAGTATAAAATAATAATAATGATATAATATATGACGTTTAACCATTTTAATGATATAAGCTTTTACTAACGAAACAGAACATTATAGACTTTCTAGTAATCAGTCAATCAATCATCAGTCGATAAATGCCCAATGCTGAATACAGATCTCACCCAAATATCTCCACTCCGATCGCTCTTGTGCTGTCACTATCCAGACTCTCTAGTAACAACTACTTTATTCCTAATATGTATAAACTGTTTTATATCAGTCGTGATAGCCTAGTGGTTAGTAGCCGGGTTCGAATCTGACCTGCACCAATGAATTTATCAATTCACGTACAGTTAGTATAATACCAACTGATATCATGTGCTTTAAGACAAATATCAAATAGCGTGGCTATGAAACTTTAAAAAATATGTAAAAAAGAAAAAAACTGATAAAAGCCGTGATAGCCTAGTGATTTGCACGCCTAGGGTACCGGGTTCGAATCCGGCCTGCACTAATAAATTTATCAATTTATGTGCAGTACTAACTGCACCAACTAATATCACGAGCTTTAAGCCATCAAAACGTATGAAAACTGACATAATTAATTCTATTATACATACAAACGATTAAACTTGATTAATGTGATACTGAGTAATGAGTGATGAGTGTTGATAAATAAATTAGTAGAGTGTAGTAATATAAATCTTATTGCAAATAATCCGTTGAGATTTATGCGTTGCACAAAAACGGCTACTAACAAGGTAACATGAAAAGATCTACGTCGATCTTTTTAGCTGGCGAGCCAATATAAAATACGTCAACCCTTCAATACATTATTTAGACTCCAGCCTGTCTAACTCCAGGGCTGTCTAGATCATTGCAGGACAATTTTTTTTTTGAAGACAAACATTTGTTTAATATGTAATAATTTATTTAGATTTCACATTCGGTATGATATTATTCAAGACATCAAACTTGATTAATATATCTGTTTTAGCTAGAAATTTAAAAATCTAGTAAAGTTTGAAGAAAACCCTTCTAGCGATTAGATTAAACTTTTTGTATTATTAATATTTCAGATATATTTAAATTACTTAATATTCGAGTAAGCTGTTAAATGATAATAAAACTGTGGATGGTAAAGCCTGCTTGTTCAAAATACTTACACTTTAATAGGTTCTAATACGACACTAAATTTAAAAATACATTTTACACAACTCTACTGGTGGTAGGTTAAGTTACTGGAGACCGTTTAAGTAGATTTTTTTTAAGAATTATAGCCACGCAATATCATACAAGGCTTAAAGTAAGTGATATTAATTTGGTGTTATACTAAGTACATCCGTTTAGGTGGTTATCACCGCATTTTGTATTGCAGCCTTTGAAATGGTAGTAAGTAAACATTACTGTGTTCCGGTTCGAATAGCGTTATTACTGAGGTAACGAGATTTAAACATCACATCAAGGCGATGAGCACAATGTGATTCTGTGTACAATCTTAAGCAGCGTCACGTTGTTATGGACAAGTGTTTCACTTATCATAGTATGAACACCTTACTCATTTCGTCGCCTAGTTCATTAAAAAAAAAATTTAATACTACTGATCTAAACAAGCATCACCTAATGCATTCTCCCTATCCATAACTACGCATACACATGGCACTTGACCATCATCCTGGTCCACAGGTTAGTTCCACAACTAGTGATGGAGAGAGTTATGGTTGGTATTTCTCTAATCGCCACTTTGAATATATATGTAATGATAAATGTAGTAAAAATTATAAAATTTTACTCAATGGTGACGTTGATGTATAATTCAAGTTGTTGATTAAGTTCAATGATTAGTAAAACGAGGTGTGTTTTATACAATATCTTTGACACGATCAGAAAGCAAGAGTCACGCAACAGTAATACTAAAGCGCGACGTCACAACCTTATCGTACTACATAAATACTCCACCGTCCGCTTTATAGGACGCCACTTACATTTCAATATGAAAGGGAACCGGAAATTGGTTTCCAAGCACAGCGAACGCTCCTAGTGATTTGTACTGACTACACAGATAACACAGCGCCGGGTAACAGTAACAAATTAACTTTGAACTTTACAACGTTGGCTATACGAAAGTCACTTTGCGGGCTCACTTACCCAACTGATGCGAGTTGCGGAATAATACATAATAACGAGTGATCACCGATGTTCACATCCACGGTCAGGCTTGGCCACGTTGCGTGCAAGGGTTCGGCCCTATCGAATTTAAGTTATAACCAAGCGGCAACTTAACGAGCCTGTATAAGGTCCGGTAACATTTCGGCCCTGTATACACAAGTGATTGTGTTACCGGGAAAGGAACTCTGCGGAAATTTATAACCGACTATTTAAATAATAATTGGCTATATAAATTATAATCATTTTGTTATAACAATTTATTCGACTAGACAACCAGCAAGGATATCACTTAATGATAAGTGATACGCCTGCCCAAAATAACGTGGCAATGCATAAGATCGTATACACTGTTCCATACAGGGGCTCGTTACCTTGAGACTTATGTTTTTTCTTTTTAATACTCCTTCTCCTTCGTGTTGTGGGTAAGGGTTTTTAATTTTCTTTATTTAATCATTTTCGCATACATCTTTTCTTTCTCTTTATTTCCTAACTTCTTCCTACCACTCCATATTTCTTTCTCTCATTCAGTTTTCTTTCTCTCACGAATCGCCTCTAACGCCAAGATCCGCCGCGTTTTAACAATTTTTTATAAACATTTTTACATTTGTCCATTTCTTATTCTTATCTCTTTACATTGTATATTCTATTACATCTCAACCTTTTATTTTAAAATACATTCTCAAAGTTTTTACTCCTTAATATTCCAAACTACTTTTGTTACTTTTACATTTTTACTGCATTACATTAACTTTATTATTACAATTTTAATCAGTTGATTTTAATTCGTT
Source organism: Pachliopta kotzebuea (assembly GCA_018246255.1). NCBI lineage: Eukaryota > Metazoa > Arthropoda > Insecta > Lepidoptera > Papilionidae > Pachliopta > Pachliopta kotzebuea. The sequence goes on along the minus strand of DWLS01005414.1, from coordinate 5,938 downwards.
GTCTTGTTTAGTTTTTTAATTACCTTCTCTACTATTCCCCTAGCAAACTCGATAAAGATGCGGCGATTCTTATCGTCACTCATCAGAGATGAGACGTATGTTAGGTTTTATTACTTCAGTCATTTCACTAGCATACTCCATCCTTCAAACCTGAACACAGTAATGTCTGAACATTACTATACGGCGGTAAAAATAGGCTGCGGTGGTACATAGACGGTCTCCAGCAACAGATACCTACCACCAGTAAATGAACGCTATCGTGTATTTTCGCATTCAATATATAACACTACGGTACATTCTCATACATATATATATATATTATTGTCATACTTATCGTAAATGAAGTGTCCAGTTAATACTTAATTTAAATTAAAATATAACAAGTAATAATTAGTCAGTTAATTAAAGGTAAGATAATTAGAAATAGATTTTTTAAGGTATGTGGTAACAATAATTAGTATATAAGTAGGATAATTATATACTATATTGAGTATATATATATAAGCTCAGTCTAAACATAAGGTAAAAAGTAAAATGTAAATTACTATAGTAATATAATTAAGAAAGATAAAAATAAATAACATTAAGTACTTACTAATTAAGGTAAATATAGACCTTTATCAAATGTCAAAGATGTATGGGGTGTAAAAGGTCCCACATAACTCACGGGACCCAAGCTAATATCACTTGCCCGTGGTGCATCCAGCTGATAAACAAAGGAGGTTCTGACTTCTCATCAACTTAAATTGGGCTTGCGGTGCACCATGTCCAGCAGTGGACGTATATAGGCTGATGATGATGATGGACCATGATTTGCGACGCCAGGAGAATAGTATTAAATAAAGAAAACACTCATCATCATCATTCATTCATCAGACTTTTATAGTATCCAAAGTAAAAAGATTCAATCCTTTAATATATTGATAGTCTAAGTAAAAACTTTTTACAATTATTCATACAAGTTTCAGCTTTTATAAATTAATGTTGAAGATGATTCTATTAGCATTTTATTACGCAGAGAAACAGGTACATTTTACGCATTTTTTTTAAATGTAAAGTATAATTACAACGCTTCCTTAATAACTTAAGTAAGAGCAGTAATAAATATAGGGCTCATGCCAGGACACCGTAAATTTAAAACCGTTTGGGAATTCAATTTCCCTTAACGTTTAAAATAACTCTTTGTTTTAAATGGCTTTAAACTTAGTTATAATAAAGGCTATATTTAAAATTTTAATGACTATCATCATACAAAGCTACTACAATTCAATTTACTGCATATAAAGTAGTCTACACTGCAGCTACTATTTCTACCGTTAAATAGTAACGTGCAAACGTTACTGTGTACCGGTTGTGACTATTGAAATTACTGGGGTAACGAGACCAAACACTATACGTATCAAGGCGAAAAGCTCAATGTGGTGCTGTGTATACCATCTTAACCAGAGCCACGTTGTTATGGGCAAGCATATCACTTACTAGCTGTTGAACGGAGAGCGCTACAGCATATATTTTAAGCTTTCAAACAGTAATGTGGTAAAAGTTCATGTCTTCATACAGAAGGGGGAATTAAAATCTAACGTCTCAATTCAATGCTGCTTTATAGTCTTCTTAATAAATTATTCCTAGGTCTCACGGGATGTAAGCGGTCCCACACAACAACTCACCAAACCTAATCCAATTTCACCTGCTCATTTCGTGACGCAGTCTGCTAATCAACAAAGGGAGTTCTGGCTCCCCCATTGGGCCAGCATGGTAGGAGACGGTCCAAAACCCCCTACTATTGATGGAGGCCTATTTCCAGCAGTGGACGTCTATCGTCTGATGAAGCGAACGTCTTAATCACTTCATAAAGAATAAAAAAGCAGTAATCGTTAAATAAAGTTTGGTTGAAGAAAAAAAGTCCTGAAATAAAATAGCTACTAGCGCAAGTAGGAAAAAGGTCTCGATAGATGTGATAAAGAACTTATAACAATGTTAGCCCAAAAATTCTATCTACTTCTTCATCAGCCGTTAGACGTCCACAGTTGGACATAAAACTTCCCATATTATAGGGGGTTTGATGCTGTCTCCCACCACACTGGCCCAATGCGGGTTGGTGATGAGCCAAAGCCTCTTTTGTTCATTAGCAGACTGCGCCTTAAGCAAGGATTTGGGTTTCGTGAGGTGTTGTGTAAGATCTTCCTTTTATCAAATAGCTATTTTCCTTGGTCAGTGTAGGTTAAGACGTGCTTACATTTTTTTATTTGCCAATTACTTTGCTGTCTAGTTCTTTTATCCTATTTCTTTTCTAACCTAACTAACTAGTCTTCTATTTATCTTTTCCCATACTCTCATTTATTCCTTTGTTATACCTTCCTTTCATACATCGCGCTCTATGAATTTGGTCATTAGTCCTTTATTGAGGTCTTATACTTACGCATTTTCTCTTACTCTAGTCCTTTCCTTTACATTTCTCTTATCTTCTAATTCCAGTTTTACCTTAGCTATGTATAAGGCAAATGAATACAAAGTTGATATTTCAAAAAATATTTCGTTCGGTTAAAATCGCGTGTACAAATGCCCTTGTAAAAGTTTTTCTATTAAAATTTGCAACAGCAATTCCCGCAGCGGGTAATCTTCGTCGGATTTCTCGTAAACCGCGCAGTTAAAACGTTAATGATGTTGATGATGACTGTGTATTGAGCTAACCTTGATGGTTTAATACCGACTAAACTATACGGGCAATAACAACTTTTTTAACTAGACAACAAAAATATTGTTTTTATAGACGCGCGATATGTTCATGTACTGATACGGAAATGTACTACATGGATTTCTTGGAGAAGTTGTTCCGAATGATTCCTGCCGCTCCATTCTATTCTTCATTAATAACATTCCATCCTCACCACCTGGATTGCTGGCAGTCTTCTACTATGTTAAAAATACTTTATCAGTTGTCGTCAGCGGTATTTTCGAACTGATACAACTTGGAGACCTTCAAGAGCGTACAACTTCCTCGTTTATGGTTGGCAACGCAGCCGCGACCCTGCGGGTGTTGCGACTGTCCATGGGCGTCTGTAATCACATCATGTGTACTGTTGACTTGTTAGCCCACTTTCACTATAAAAACAGTGATACGCTTGTCCATAGCATCGTGGCGTTAGTTAAGATGGTACGTCTCGTCGAGGACAGATCGTTTCTGAAGTTTAAATTTAAAAAAAATGTTGTTGAGCTAACAAATACGAAGAATTCTTTTAACCTTCCAAAAGATTATATCCGTCGAGGTAAGTATTACATTTGTATTAAATAATGTCGTCATCATCATCATCACCAGCCAATAGACGTTCAACGCTGGACACAAGCCTCCCCTGAACCCAACTAGCCAGACCTGAACAATAATATCAAGGAAAAGAAAAATAGTGGTAGGTCTTCGTTTACTGGTGGCAGGTCTTTGTTGCTAGAGACCTTCTAGGTAGGTACCATCGCAGCTCCAAACATTAATGTGTTCCGGTTTGTAGGGTGCGAAATACTAGTAAAATTACTGCGGTAACGAGACTTATTATCTTATGTTTCAAGGCGAATAGTGCAATGTGGAGCTGTGTATACCATCTTAACCAGCACCTTTTTATAGGCAAGCGTATCATTTACCATCAAGTGAACACCTAGCACGTTTCGACGCATCGTTACATAAAAAAAACCAATACATAACTAGTTTCATTACCTTTGTAATTTCACAAGCATACCGCACCTTTAAAACAGGAACTTACCTAGACGGTCTCCAGTAACAGAGACCTACCACCAGTAAGTTATAACCTCGAATACTTTTTATGTGATGTTTGTATTATACTACTGCTAAGTGGCAGCAGTATTACTAAGCTAATCTCTGTAGCCGTGAAAGCCTAGTGATTTGAACGCTGGCCTTTCACTTCGTAAGTACCGGGTTCAAATCTGGCCTGCATTTATGAATGGCTCAATTAATGTGCAGTTACTATAACACCTACTAATATCACATGCTTTAAGACATGTATCAAATTATATAATAAATCTAAACTATATAATAAATCTTTGTAGACTATCACCAGGATAAAGTTATCGTTCGTAATGTTAATTATGAATTAATCGAAGATATAGCTCCGAATGTGGACAATTACCGATTACCAGCGTTACTGAGCATTCGTAACGCATCGGGCACAGTGTGTTAAGTTGTAAAACGGCAGCGTCCGTGCGCGGGGCGGCGTTTACCGAATTTTAAACAGTCGGACCCCTGCCACGGACAACGTTGACGTCTGCATACAGTGGTATTGCATCATGTCATATGAGTTAAATACAGTCCAGACATGTAGACAGTTGTCAAATGATTCACAATATAAAAGACCTGCAGCTTCAGACATACTTCAATTATTACCTTTTTCGATTACTTGCGCGTTTTATAGGTCACTGTTTTCGGTGACCGTCTTGGTAGGTATATCCGCTAGCCCTGTAATTTCGGGCTATTTAAAATAGGATTAAGATAAGCCCTGTCTGTCGAAGAAGCCGACTAAAAGGGTTTTCGGATTCGCGGGCATTGACGGCGAGATCTCGGAACCTTCTTCCACATAGCACTGAGAATGATCACAGAGAGAATTTTTGTAGGTATGCATCCCACATAACCCTGTCTTCCCCGACGAAGCAGGGTCTCTTTGGAAGATTTCCCCAGCGGCAAAAAAAGGTACCACTGCAGGTCCTATTACAGTCGATAAAGAATATTGTGCAAACATTACTGTGTTCCAGTTTGAATCGCGTTGTAAACTAATTAAACATGGTTGGTTGTATATATACCGTCTTAACTAGCGCCAAATGTTATAGACAAGGGTATTACTTACCCTCAGGTGAAAACCTACCTCGTTTGGTTGCATCATCAAATAAAAAAAAAACAGGATTTCGAACGTATCTTGTGTTTCTATTCAAAATCGTATCGACCTAAATTGTTGCTTACTAAAACATAAGTAAAATAAGGGTTAGATGGGTTAAGTTCACAAGTATTGCTCAAAAGATTACTAGTCGTAAGTTAACGGGCATAGGTTAAAGTCGGAAAGCTGTATCCAATGATGGATAAGAAGCGCGAGGGTAACGGGGAAGAAGTAAAGGCAGTATTGGCAGGTCGCGTATAAATCGGATCGACGATCTGGTGAAGATCCTTAGTTACCGCCGATTTAGACTTAAATTCAGCAACAGAATTCTTCAAGGCTAATGAAGATTAGATAGGTGTAAACTATCATTATTTGTTGGGACCAGATTTATTTCATTGTATAACAATACAATCGATTGAAATAACCCTTAATGGTAATACAGACGCGCTTGTCAACTGTGTCGATGATGCCTACTGTTAATATTCCACCCACGGTGGACTTAATTGCTCAAGCACGGAATCAGATGCTTATCTTATCGTAATTAGAAATGCTGTGAACCGTGATTAGATTTACTAACACTCCGGACACAACAGCTTGGTAATGTATAAATTCTGTGTCAGGTGTGATGGAGGTGTAAAAGATGCAAATATCTTTGGAAAAAAATTCTTAATGAGATTTCTTTGTCATACGGAATGATAATCAGCAAAGACGTTAAGTTCATCAGTCTATAGACGTCCACTGCTGGACATAGGTCTCCTCCAAATGCGGGAGGATTTAGGCCACGCTGGTCCAATGCGGGTTGGTGTACCTCGAGCAGGTATGGATTGCTTGGTTCCCCTGAGATGTTGTGTGGGACTCCTTATGGACCAAACAAATATATATTTTTCCATAAGATTAACGTGCTGGTAGGGATAACTATATTACTATTAGAAAAAGTCAGTTCAGATTTTGGGAATCTCTTTAGCTATACAACCAGGCTTTTTTTTTTTCTTTTACGTATGTATAGGTTAATGCTTGACCACGATCCCACCTGGTGGTAAGTGAAGATGTGGTCGATGATGGTAAGG
>DWLS01005413.1:0-12728 GCA_018246255.1 Pachliopta kotzebuea | reverse complement strand
AAAAAAAAATTAAATCATGGGTAGAAACAATAACTCATAAGTATAATAATATAAATAGCAAAAATTTAACATAATAAATAACTGCCTGGTCATAGCACGCCGCTGGTTAAGATGGTATATACAGCCACATTGCGCTCGTCGCAGGTGTTGTCTCGTTACCTCAGTAATTTCACTAGTATACAGCATTCTTCAAACCGGAACACAGTAATGTTTGCAGAATACTATTTGGCGGCAGAAAAAAGCTGCGGCGTTATTTACCGACAGTCTCCGACAACAGAGACTTACCACCATTAAAGTCGAATATAAATTTCTGCCTTCAAGGAGCAGCAGTTAAGTTTTTTCTATACTCAATCTAAAAACCGCCGCATATTTAAAATTCACACTCTTATCTTTATATTTATTCTTATGAGTAGGTGAGGTTGGCTTGGGTCACGTGAGTTGTGGTGAGGGATTCTTTAAACCTCAATGATAATCAGATAGTAATAAAACAAAATCAGCGGTTAGTAATAATTCCTACATAGACATAATAAAAGGAATTGGAGAAAAAGTCTAACTAGATATTAACACATCGCAACCCGCCGATGCTCGAATCGATAGATAAGCGATCGGCCACCATTTGTCGTTACTAATAATACCGCCTCTCACTCCGACGTTGATGGATGAAGAACCGATGTTGCCAGATGTCAGCAAGTCGGCTGAGGGGAGATATTTTCCTTGTGCACATGAATCTGGTGACGGTAGTAACAATTGTTTAACGCTGACATTAATAGTATAGTATTATATAATTAGACACCTGATCGTAATTGATACACACCATTCATTTTTCAATAAGTTATTAAGTATCGTTACTCCAGTAATTTCAATAACTACAATACCCTTCAAAATACAGTACTGTTCGTCAGCTGCGGAGGTACCTAGACGATCTCAGACAACAAACCTACCACCAATCCTACCATCATTTATAGGTTGTTTACTAGTAGAAAATCTTTGGAGCCAGAGACTGTTTACTTCTGCTTCTATTTTTACCACCAGTTTGCAAATTTTACTGCGTTCAAAAAGCGTTGTAGCTTATGATTACTTAAATAAGGAGACAGTTTAAGTATTAAGACGATGATCATAATGTGGTCATCATCATCATCACTATCAGCATTCATTAATCCTTCTCCAGGCTTTCCACAATATCTTCTAACAAATGCGCTTGTTAATTATATTAAAAACAATGTAGTGTTGAGTATATATTCCTCACTTTCACCACATTCATGTAAAGAAGTGTTTTACTATCATGTGATTTATTACGTGGTTTGTCATCCGTTTTCTCATACACTTGTTCCCATTATTTCAGGCTTTGAACTTACATGTGATAAATCAAAGGTATACAGAGGAGGATATGCCTCAGTAAAGAAGTTTATACAACATCATATTTCGATAGTAATTTCGGTAGCTACAACTGGAACGCAGTAATGTACGAGTATATTATTTACTGCTTAATGATTAAACTCGAATGTATCAAGTAAGGTATTTATAATCAATGAATTTTGTTAGTATTTTAACAAAACTATCGCTGTTCTCACTCATACTTTAAACACCATTCAATACGAAGTTTACAACATTAGATATTTGTTATTAAAAGGTATTACCAAGGAAATTAAGTAATTGCTAAATATATATATTTATTCATTTGTATAATACAATAATTGTGTATAAAAATTTGTATTATACTTTTGAATCTTTCTTCATATTCACGACATTGTGATCTAAAGAAAGACGTGAAGTTATTCGTAAACATATTTCCTCTTCAAAGGATATAAACTCTTAAAAATATTTATAAGAACGATAAATCTACTGAGAAGTAAGAGCATAATTGACAAATGAAGGCATGTGACCGAGAATTTTAAAGAGAGGGAGAATATCAAAAATAAAATTGCCTCATCTACCTTTTGTGATTTCCGTCATTCATTCGTTCGAGGAAAAATCAGACTATTATTATGTTTCGGGATAATCCTATTACTTGTGCGGATTTTCTCGTAAATCTTCCATTTAGGTCTCCGCTGTAACAACAAATGACTTAGCTATTCTAAGAAATAATCTCATACTTTTTTATATTAAGTTAAGAAATCTGGAGCAAACTATCCTTTAGATACATATGATGATACGATTGTATTGTATATGTGTTTTATTTGTATGTATATTTACTACATTTATTAATCATAAATCATAATTATGTAGATATAAATAAACTATTTAATGTTACATCAATTGCTACCCTTACACAAGATGTCTTGCCTCCCAGGGTTGACTGGCAGAGAATGCTTTACAGTATTAGGTTCGCCCTGTGATAGATAAACTGTGAGAGATAAACTCTTTATTGCACATAAAAATAAAATTGTACAACGAATAAACTTAAATAACTAAACTTATAATCTAGTTGTGGGCAAAGGCGGCCTCAGCGCTATAAGCGATCTCTTCCACGCAACCTAAAAGACCAAAAAAAAAGAACAAGAGGGATAAAATAATTAAATAAATATCAGGTCAGGAAAGAATATAATTAAATAAATGAGTGAATTATTTATAATACATATAGAAACAGAACATGCGTTTATTTACATAACAAGGAAATCTATACAATATATATATATAAAATTCCTCACTATCGTAGTGTCCCATTCATAGGATGTTACGGTATAAATTTGAACAGGAAATAGGCCTAAGAATTCATATTGATAGTTTAAACGAGTTATTAGAACGTAAATTAGTTAGGAAAAGTTTCTAATATATTTTCAAAGAATATGTACTATAGTAAATAATATCAACAAGAATATTTAAATGTGGCTATATACACATATGTATATATACAGCTTTTGTCATAGTAAATGATAAGGTAGCATAAGTATTAAAAGATGTAAATATAAGTTAAAAAAGTCCTGAATAATATCAGGAAAAATTAGAATTAAAAAATTAAAAAGCATATATAAAAAAATGAATCAAAAATCAATACATGTAAAACTATATCATACATAGTTATACAATGACAAATTCCTGTTTAACGGCATACCATGAGCTGAGTCTACAGTTTTAATAACGGTCGGTATGACGTGATGCTGTGCCTCGACCTTAGGCTAGCAAAAGATAAGCTGGGAAGTCCGTTAACTGGGAGTGGGTACATTCATATAAATAGGCCATATGTTGGAAGAATATACATCAGGACCACCTCTTCGACCACTGCCACTTCTTCTTACAGTACCAGTAGACTGACAGCTTCTAACCCAGTGTCTGTATAGTTAAGTTATATTAAGTTACTACATCTATATTTGTTACTTTGTCCTTTTTAAAAAGCGTAGTTATACTCATTAAAATTTGTCTACATATATACTAAATCCTACATTATACAAACAATATAATCTCAATGAATATCACGGAAACTTAACTAGTGCTTACATTATTTTAAGAATGACTTAACATCTATTAAATATCTCTTGTCGTTTATTTAAATAAATAGAAACAATACTACATAGTATATATACATCGTTAATACTTTGTGTTATCTATTAAAATATATTTAATACTCTTCAACATGATATCCGGTAATGTTTAAATACTATTAAAGCGATGTTGGAAACAATATATTTCAGTATCGGTTAATGACATAAATGTTCAAAATTAATTTGATGGCTATAATGATTCAAAATTAATTTATTACTATTATTCAGTACGTAATATACGTATACGTAAGTATTATAATTCGTATCTCAATTTTGACCGTAACACTACTTACTGGTGGTAGGTCTCTGTTGCCGGAGATCGTCTAATAGGTGCCACCGCGGCTAATACTGTAGCCGAGAAACAGCAGTAAACTTTACTGGGTTCTTAATTTGAAAGGTGTTAACTAGTAAAATTACTGGAGTAATAAATCTCAACATTTTAATTCTCAAAGCGATGGAAGTAATCTGGTTTTGTGTACACAGCTATGTGGTATACCACCTCAGTCAGTCACCTTGTGTATGGACAAGTGTATCACTTACCATCAAGTGAACACCTCGCTTGTCTCGTCAAATGAAAAATAAATTTAAGTACATGTTCGCTAAAATTTGGTATATTTTTTTTAGTAAATTTTACATTTTTAACGTTTTCCCGTCGCGGGCGTTATTACGTTGAACGATGGAAATTGTGCTCCTTCCAACAATACCGAATTTCCGCTCTGAGTGCAAAGTTGCCCGACTGACATTTCCGGTGAATTATGTTAAAAACTTTTTCCGCGGCTCAACTTGAGCTCCTACTTAGGGATCGGTTTTGAGTCGTGCGATTTGATTAACGATACTTGTAAATCTCCGTGTTATAAATTATTTATAATCCTGAACGTATTATCCATTGCGCAGGTTGCTGGTGTGGCTGTTGTTGTTTTAGTCGATCCTGGACATTTCTGCCTCACCTATTCCCACTTCATAGTCTACATGTCTTATTCTCTTTCCTTCCCTATCTATCTACCGTCGATTTACAACCTATTTATCATTCTTTCATTCCCTTTTCTACTATTTCGCCCATCAACATGCATAATCATTCTTCTAGTGATTTGATTTTTTTTCCATTGCCCATATTATAATAATTTATTACAGTTTTAAGAAGACAAATACTCGCTTTATTGATACCTGATTAGAACGACTTCTACCTGTTGGTAAAAATTGATAAAAAAATCTAGCTCGTCTTATAATTTATAACATCTAACAGGGACTTTGTTTACTATTGTATCTTTACAGGCAGGTTTAAAGAAGCAACAAATTGTATTTCCAATTAATCTGTATATTTCGCTTGGGACATAGGATTCGTTAACCTTGCGTTAAATAAGGTTAAATATAAATCAGCTAATGGTATCACTTCATTACTGAGATCAATAGTACTGGACTCAGTTGCTATGGTAACCGACACGTGGGTATTATAAATCTTAATTAAGACTTCACCGCACTTTCAGCGTCATAGAGTTTTACAAAATAATGCTTTATGTATTGCGTTGTTTAATTCCTTGTCTGGGCATTTACTTTTAATAAAAAATGATGGAGCGAGTTTAAGTTAAATGATTTTTTTGTTAATTAAAGTAAACATTTATTCAGCATACCCCTAGGCAGACCCAAGACAATGTAAAAAAATTTATTGCAAAATAGTAAGATAAATGCGGGAATGCCAAGTGACTGATGACATAGTTGTGGACAGAGCAAAGTGGAGAAAAGCTGACCCTACCACCATATGAGAAGGTGGCTAGGAAAAGAGACAGAGACCTTTGAATATTAAATAAGAGAAATACAATTTCTTAGTATTACAAAACTAAAATTGCTGAAGTTATAATAAAATTTCGCGAACTGCTAAGCCGTTGTCTGACGGTAGTTTTAATTAAATTTACAAAGCAGCAAAGCTTTAAGCTATGTTAATGCTTCTTATGCCGTTAAATACAAAATAATCTCATCAAGTTATCAGAAAGCGTTTCTCTTTACTTGAATGAAAAAGTTGTAGAGGTATAGGAGAAATACAAAATTTTCTACTTGTAGTATATTTCAAAATTAATTGTTGCAGCTGGTGAGATATAAAAGTCGACTAAGCAGAGAATAATTCCAAAGAAAAGGCAGAAGCTTTTCCTGTGACCATTACTATCTTACTGCGCTAACAATCTTTCCAGGCGAGATCAGTACAGCAAAATACCACTTGCAGAGGCCTACATAAATTCCAATAACCTTAAAGGTCGATTATTTTTTATATTTATTGGTTCCTCAGACTTTCTTTCTTTCCTTGATAAACAATCTCAATTTTATTTAATAAATAGCGCCTAAATAGAAATAAATTCAAGGGTAAAAAAAATTAAGTTTAAAATAAATTTTTGAGAACTTACTTTTTGGGAACTACTTTGTTTACTGCATTATTATTGTAAAATAAAATCTCATGAAAACCACACGCATAGAAAAACAGTTTTTTCTAAAGCAATGACAAAGAGAATTAATGAAAATCTAAAAGAAGATAAAAAACTGGTAACAGATGTGAACCTTGCGGAACGCCGCAACGTTATCAGAATACCAAACTACTCGTTACACTGATTTTAACTTTGTTATATACACTATTTAAACATAAATTGGGGATTTGTGCAGCATTTATTATGCAAAGTTAATTTAGTTACAGTAATTAATAATAGCCCTTGCTACTATATTTTTTACCCACTTTAGGTTAACTTTTGACCTCAATTTCACATGGTGTATAGTAACAATAAAATTGTGGAAGATGAAGAGCACTTTAATTGAATTATCTATCTCTCTTTCTTCTGATAGAAATATCTAGAAGAAATCAAATACATATGTGAAAAGAATAATTAGATCATCATCAACAGTCGTTAGGATCACGTTTGGAAACAGGCCTACCTTAATAATTGAGGGATTTGGTCACATCTCTCACCACTTTGGCCCAATGCGAATTGGAGAGGAGCCAGAGCCACGGCGGTTGATCAGCAGGGTGCACCATGAGCAGTTGAGGTTGGCTTGGGTCCCGTGAGTTGTTGTGTGGGTCCTCTTACATTCCTCCCTATATTGAGATAATTAAAAAGATTTACGTATATTATTTTTTTTTATCTATAAAGAGTTATCGCAGCTGATCCAGATTTCACGTGGTGTTAAGTCACAAAAATATACAGAATAGTTTTATTCCCATATACAGCTGCAGCACAGCACAGTTGTAACGGTAGATTTACAATAAAAAGGTGATATATAGTCAGGCAATATCTAAAATCCTTAACATAAAAATTTAATATAAGTGACGTCAGAGACATATTTTGTCAATAAAACGGCTAACCACTGCGCCATTAAGGAGCAATAATACATTGACAGATACACGGTCAATAATTGATAAGACTTCCCTTTTTTCTTGAAGGGTTAAATATTGATTTGCTAAACACAATTGTTTAATAAACTGAATTTTTTTAATAAGGCAACGAGACGACCAAGGCATTCACCTGATGATAAGTGATACGCTTGCCCATAACAACACCGCACTGTTTAAGATGGTATACACAGCACTACATTGCGTTCGTCGCCTTGACTTGAAGACTTAACTCATGTCTCAAGTCTCGTTACCTCAGTAACTTCTTTAGCATACAGTACTTTCAAACCGGCATACAATAAAGTATGCACATTACTATATATACACTATTTGGCGGTAGAAAGAAGCTACGGTGGTATTTACCTAGACGGTCTCCGGTAACAGAGATCTGCCACCAGTAAGATCTTTAAAGTCTGAATCTTTATGTAGAAATTTTTCTGTTCTTTTCCGATTATTGATTCCAATTTTTTGTATAAAAAAAGTATATTTATATTGTCGGGAGAACCTTGATATGAATACCGGTTGCAACGTTGTCTCCCCGGCCAGACGTTTCGTATTTGCTCGTAGACTTCACTGTATAGTGCATGTGTTCATTTGAATAGCATGCTCGACAATATACTACAAAAGGTTCTATTTAAAAGATGAAGCGTTTTTCAACCATTTTCACTTAAGAATTTAATCGCGCCAATTTTTTTTGGTAGTACATCCTTATTGTGTGAATACATCTAAGTCGATTCCTCTACAGCACCTTTTTGTTCCGCCAAATAACGAACAAGCTGTGTTCCGCTTTGAAGGATTGCAACTTTTATATTGTTACTAGAGTAACGAGATTTATCATTTGGTGTCCCAAAGCGATGAGCACAACGGTGTGTAGTGCATCTTGGTTAGCACCAGATTGGAATGAACGGATTTACATCCAGCGTCTAATCGTTTCGATGTACTAAAGAAACAAACATTCTCATTAGTACATCGATTATCAGTAATTAATTTCATGTTTGATAAGTATATTATGGTTAAACTATGAATTTTTTTTGTTATAATAACGTTTATTACTTAAACTGCACACTTCCAATGTAGTCTAGGCATCGCAAGTCAACCTATTAGCTGCCCACACAATTTCTGCTATGCAGATCGTAGAGTTTCAACTTTATCATTTATATAGTACAACAGTAATATTTAGAGTACAACACTAACTTCATGTTCAATTTCAAGTTAATATTTGAAATTTCAAGTTTTTTATTATACCATTTATTATCATTTAATTTAAATATACTAACCAAAGTGATTTAAATTTTCAATTGAAAGAAGTAAATTGTATTGTAGCTGCGTGTATTGTAAAGTTAAAACTTTACTTTAATTATCATATACATACATAAAACTTAGTTATGAATTAAGTATACATAAACTAAATTTGAAAAGCAGTAAATTAATTATAATAAACATCATTCCCAATGCTGGGACTCCGGTGCTTCTTTTATAAGAAAAGAGAAAAGGGTATTTATATACTAAGTACGGGTTTGTGGATATTTACTTTTCAAAACTGGTTGCTCTTCAAACGTATGGTTTCCTCACAATGCTCTTCTTCACTAGAAGTCCAATGGGAATCGAACCCTTGCAAACAGAGCCGCAGTTTCTGCAAAAGATCATTAAAAATACAACAAACTGACAGGTTTTCTTTGTTAGAAAAATGAACATCCATTTTTATGTTAGTAAAAAGGCGTCCGGTCTTGCGATCCAGTATAAGGAAGATGTGTCGAAACTTTTTTTCACTATTATTAAGAATTTAACACGCGTTGCGGTGGGCTCGCCTCCCCCGCAGTCCCATGAGAAATCATAGGAAATATTCGCGGAGGAAACGTGCAATTGTGGGAAAGATTCTCGAGTTATTACAATGAATAATTGACGTTATTGCGACAGCGCACAGGACACTCTATTCTTTGGCAGTCGGCCGCTTTAACAACTTATTTTTAAGTAGCAACATTCCTAAAGAAAAACTTACAGTAATAATGGTGTCTTAAAAAAATCCGAGCAATTAGAAAGCATGAGACTTTAGCTCCGTGGTTGTGATAATGAATAAATAAATTACTCCGTAATTATACCAAGGAGTCGTTATGTGGAACAATACTAAACAACTTCACTTTCCGTATTCATTTTCGGTTTTGCTAATGAGGAGGGCATTACATTTTTTTATACGGCGCAATGCCTAAAGGAACCGCCGTGTCGGTTCAAAGTAATTAAGGTGTTTGTTTTAATTTTGTGCCCGTGCCAAATTAGAAAAAAAGAGTTCGCGTTGCTGGCAATGGACGGCGCTGAACACTTTAATGCACAAAATTTAAATTTTCCGCTATCATACTTCATTTAAATAAATAACTAGCAACATCAAATTAAACAAATGATTACTATGTAAGATATAATACATTATTACAAGGTATGTAATGTATCGCAATAGAAATAAAAGAGGTCGGAGTAGACAAAGGTTAGTGAATACCCCGTGCCGCACTAGGAAATGTCATTTTGGACTACATAGAGCAACTAGCGAACAAAGGACTGCCGGCCGTTCGTTTGTTGCTCTATTTTGAGAAGTTGACACCGGCACTGAAGTTAAACTCCATTTGTGAGAACTTGCGATATCAGACATTGGTAACGTAACTTTATTCTCTTGCAATTAAGTTAAATAGTAAAAAAACCATTGTGATAATAAACTACACATATATATTAAGAAGATCGGACTAAGTGATGATAGTTGCGAAAGGCCTATGATCAGCAATGGACTGCCGCAATATATTGATGATATGATGAGCTATCAGCAACGCCTTTGGTACTGCAGCCGTCTATAGGCTACGGTGAATGTTTACCGTCAGGCAGGCCGTATACTTGTTTGGCAATTTTTTTGGCATAGACAAAGTAATATTATTGA
Organism: Pachliopta kotzebuea; assembly: GCA_018246255.1. Taxonomy (NCBI): domain Eukaryota; kingdom Metazoa; phylum Arthropoda; class Insecta; order Lepidoptera; family Papilionidae; genus Pachliopta; species Pachliopta kotzebuea. The sequence goes on along the minus strand of DWLS01005413.1, from coordinate 2,965 downwards.
ATAAAAAAACGATTTTCATAAGTAAAGTATTATACATTTCAAAAGACCCAAACGAAACCTTGCATTTATTTACTTTTCATCATTGCTCTTGAAGCGACTTCATGTTTATAAAATTTCCTTTCGGAGATTGACATACAATTTCCTTTTTTTTCAAATAAACGCTAATTTCCTCAGCTTTAGCTTTCCACTTCCTGTATAGTATATTAATACACAGGAAGTGAATGTAATGTCTAATACTTTTAAAAAGGAATCAGAAAGTCATCGTGAAAGATTGACTTAAGAAATTTAACATCGAGTAAGTTTATTTCTGGGGGATAAATTATGTACATTAACAATCTCAACTTTATTTTGTCTTTAAGCATTAGTTTTTTCAGTATTTATTTTGTCATACTGCAAAAATAAAAAAAATATATATATACTCAAAATGGCTGCAGTCTCCGCGTTAGATTAACTGACGTGAAAAATACGAAACCCGTGGCATACTGCCAATAGGCTTAGACGTACTGATTTATTTCAAACAAGCGAGAACTGGGAAGTCGTTACTTTAAAATATATATTAAGCACATATATAAACATATATACGACGAAGAGACGAGGAAAATGTTCATCTAAAGGTAAGTGATACGCTTGTCCATAACAACGCGGCTTTGATTAGGATGGTATACACAGTACAACATTACACTCGCCTTAAGATAGGAGGCGTTAAGTCTCGTTACCCCAGTAATTTCACCAACTGATAGCTCCCTTCAAAATTGAATACAGTAAAAAGTTTACCACTGTTTGGCGTCTGCTACAGGACCTGCGATGGTACCTACCACAAGCAAAAATTTTTTTTGTACATTAATGTAATGTAACAGCAAATAATAATTTTTCTGAGATGAAGTTCTACAGGTTAGCTTAATTCACTTTGAGTTTTCTACCAGCTAACCTTAGTGAAAGAGTAAGCCTATACGGTATTGTATAATATACAGAAGTTAGGAATATAAAAAAAAAACCTGCTTTAAAACTAACGCATATCTAATACATATTATATACTACATAATATATATTTATTAAATTCTATATAATACAATTACATTAATTAATCTTATAGAATATGTAGGAATACTTGCATTCGGTACGAAGAATAAATTATACCATAATCCAGTCCGGCGAATAAAAAGAAAAAGGGAAAGTGAACGCATTAAATCATTTAACTCGGTGCTATGAATTCAATCTTTCTGAAATTCTACGAGTAAAATAACAAAAGGCGTGTTCGGGAAAGCGGAAAACTCGGTAAGAAATGAAAAATAAACAAACGGCAAACGTCTGAATTGGGAAAAAGTACCCGAAGAACACATCCAGCGGAAGAAATATTACTACAACAATATCCGCTGAAGAAAAAGATGTAACGACTGTACTAACATTATTTATTGTTATGAATAAACAAAATTATTGAATAAGTCATATCAGATATTTAAGTTACAGTATAAATAATACTTATGTCTTAAGTTAGTAAGTTCATATGTTTTAATTAAAAGAAACATGTAAAACTACACAATACTTAACTCACGGGAACAAAGCTATTATCACCTGCTCGTTACCAACATTCACCAGGACCGAGTTGGATCGATCCAAATCCCCCACTATTGGGGAAGGTCCTCCAGACGTTTATCGGCTGATGATAAGGGCTCAACGATGACTCTACTCCCCTCCCGGGCGTAAGGGGTCCCATACATTTCTCCATAGTGCAGCCTATTAATCAACAAAGAAGGCTTTAGCTCCTCATCAACTTTCATTCGTCCCGAGTGAGAGAAAGTTCATATTCCCTTTCTATAAAGTTAAAAGAAAAAAATTAGTAAGAATAATAGAGAATTAAAAAAAATCTCTTTACTATTGGAAGAAGCTTACTCGTATGTCTAACAGCAGACGCCTATCAGCTGATGAAGAATCTGAATATTTCATTTAGATTTTAATATATATTTTCTTACCATATTTAAATGTTCTTTAGGATTTTGATATTACAGGAATAAATAAAGAAATAGTTTTTTTTGTACCATAGCAGAGATATTACGTAGTAATATTCCCGAGTAAATAACTCTTAATAATACAGTAAGCGTATAAACACTTCCTCGTATTCCGTCGATGCGGCAGCGGGGGCCGCTGAAAGAATAATAAACTATTTCGGGTGGATGCAGCCACCGTAAAATGGAGTATCAGTGTGTTGAGGCTCTGGACCAAATCAATTATCTACATCCACGGGAAAAGGGAATATTTATTTTGTGGCCACATGGTATTACCAACTTTTTTTTTGACGCGCGGCAAATCATCATAAGAGACCTTGCTTTTGGAAGGATGTCAAGGTTATATAGGATTTATACCAACTGAAACACCCTCGGTGATCATCCTTAGTGCATAGCGAAAGTCTCGGGATCTCCTACAAAAACCCCTGCTGCCTCCTTGCTCTGATAAATATGTCCTAGGGAGACCTGTTACCCTATCCAGTACCAACAATGTGTTACGATAAAATACGAGACTATATATATTAACAGCCAACCTATAGGCTAGAGGTACCAGATGTACTGGCACAACAATGACCTGGAAGGTGATCCATCTTACTGGGTGTTAGTAGGTAGAAAATCCTCATAGCCCTTACTTCTTTAAAGACATCTATTAGCTTACACCGAGTAGTCTAAATATATACTTATGTTAATATTACAGTATAGCTTTTCTTTGTGCTTTTAATAGATTATACTGTTAGTAGGTCTCTGTTGTTGATGACCTGAAGGTTTATGTTGTTCTTTTAGGCGACGAGAGTAGGAAGGCATTCACTTGATAGTAAGTGATAAACTTATCTATAACATGGCGCTGGTTAAGACGGTATACATAATGTGACTATCCCTTTCTTTCATTTGATGATAATTATCCTTATAGAACAATTATAATCATACTTTACGTGACCAGGTCAATAAATGCTTTACTTTCA
>DWLS01005412.1:0-12728 GCA_018246255.1 Pachliopta kotzebuea | reverse complement strand
AAACAAACAAGTATTTGATAAGCAAACAAGGTCTCCGACAATAGTCCGAGGAATAAAAGAGCATATCAAAAAAAAAAGATATATCTGATTAGTAAAATAAAGCGCAAGTTGAAATCATTGCAACAGTACCTTCAATTCTTAAAGATTAGTTGAATTTACTACAACTTGCTCAATATTATTCTATTAGAGTTGTGCTCAGTATATTTTCCTCCGGTGGTAGTTAACTCACTGGTGACCGTTTAGGTATCTACCTGGACTGATGATGGTGTAATATTTGTCACACCGTCCTCAAACAATTATATGCAAAGATAAGACAGATGTGCTTTATAATTAATTTCTCTATGACCATTATAAACTATGCAAATTTTAGTCTAGCGTCATATGAATGTCCTAATAGTTTCTTTGTTTTGTATTCTGTATAAGTATAGTTTAATTTATTCTTCTTGTAGATCTATTGATACAACCAACACCAGAAGTTTAGAACGCAACCGGTAACGATTCACGAACAAATTTTTCAATCGCTCTCAAAGTTAACCTAACAATTGGAAGTTATAAATCTATGATACCGGGAACCGTTCAAGCTTTGCATTTCAAGCGTTCAGTTCCGGATATTTTCTATATAAACCGAAAAGGTAGTCCCAGGGGAACTAGCCGACCACGAGTAGATGGATTCTGGAAAATTAAATTATCGAGAAAAAGTTTGTATACGAAAAACTTTTCCTTTGAATGATTAACCGTTTGCTTTGTAACAGTACTCCATGACTCTATTCTGGGGTCATATTAGTTAAGTAGCTTTATTCAACAGCTTACGGCAGTCCACAACTAGACATAAGCGTCTTCCAAGAAGCGCTACTTAGCCTATTCTTCGCAGGATACATTGCGGTCTGCAAATTTGAGACAGCGACTAGCACATGTTCTTTCTATATTATAACAAATAAATAAAAAAACAGTCGTCTTATATTGTCCACTACTGGGATTTGAGGGTTTCTTTTACAGTATCAAGGCTATTCGATCTACTATGTTACTCATTTGCGGGTTGATGAATGCTACATTTCCACTCGCGCGGTTGATTTCCTGATGATGTTTTCCAACATCCGGAGCTTTTGCATTGAAAAATGCGCTAAACCGAACTCATTGATATATTATTGGATTATATTTCTGCTAAATCTATATGCGTTTATGGTTTTTGTGAATTGTCAACATGCTACCGATGGACTGTGTACCGTGTGATGTATGTATGTGAGTGCGGCCGGGCACCGCATAGCGCTCGTCGATGTAAATACAGAATAACCCGCTTCCCGTTTTATAAGCAAAAAAGGATCGCGCGTCCGCGTGACAAATGCTCAGATAGACGTGTAATGGATCTTTGTATGGCGGCACCGCCGAGTGAATCCGGTTCAAAGCGGTTCACAGCGGTTCGCGGCGGCACAAAGCGGTCACGGCTGCGCGAACCGGTTATCTAATTCCTTACTGTTAATTACTACAATTCTGTGACACTATACGATTCCCTTTAATAATACTATCAACAAGAAATATATAAACGAAAACTATATAAAAAAACCTAACATTTACAAAATAAATATTATTGCTGGAGTAATAATTCTCAGTGTCTGCTTTTGATCTGTACGTGTAACGTATTGTTTCAGGCGCTGTGGGTGGTGACGGCGACGACAGCGATGATAAGGAAAAGGAAGAAGAAGCGGAACGCGAACGACAGGAGGCGATCCGCGAGGCCGAGGAGCGACGCAAAGAGAAGCACCGCAAGATGGAGGAGGAGAGGGAGAAGATGCGCCAGGAGATTCGGGACAAGGTAAGCCATCGCCGCAACCTTGGTCTATGTCAAAAGCGAACTTGAGGAACAACATATCAATAATGTATCCATACGTAAACGAAAGTTTGACGGTTTGTGTTCATGCAGACGTTTTTTATCAGCTCACCCTCAAAGGTTGGACCCGAGAGTAATTTAAGGCATAATAATAAAATTCTTAAATAACACCACGAAAATATATTACGATTAAGTTTTCAAATCTTTTTTCTTATCAGGAATAAGAAATGAATAGAGCACTAAGTTATTACACTTAAATTTAATCACCTTACTAAATGAATATTCGGCTATCGGTAACAAATAATGTTACCACGAGGTCAGCACGATGGTTTCGGTTATTAATTGGTGTAATTACATGATCGTGGTTCCGTAGTGTTTGTTTGTTGCGGCACGTTATCGATGGAGGCGGTCATTATTCTCGGTTATTAATGGACCTCCGCCGCGCCCGCGGTTATCAGCTATACCAGCTATACCAACTAGACCAGTTCACCACCACGACAATACTTCAACCTTACGGCATATTCATTTACGGAATATCACATTTAACATATTTATGACTTAAAGCTACGATTTATTTGATTATGATAGAAGACAGACAATTTTACTTAGTTACAGCTGATAACTTCCTGTAGACCCATTTAATACGGAAAACTAACAAAATAGCAATACATTAGTTATTGTTATTATAATCTATATTATTTCTATTACAATAATACATGGTAACGACTATAAGATTTTTGTAGTCAATATTAAACTATTTTCTTAATAAGTAGCATATTAGATCACCTAAGGAATAATGTTTGGTACAATTTAAAAAAATATTACATTTATAACAAACATTTTAAACAGTTCTTTAATGATATAAAGAAATTTGTCTGAAAATGTTTATTTGTTCCATTTGATTTGTTTTAAAAACAAAACAATCAATAGATATGGAGTTATTTGATAAATTAGTCAATGGCCTGCTGTGAATAGTTCGTTCGCGGACAATTGTGGGGGCTTTGGCGACGTCAGGTGTGGGCGGGACAATTAGCCCAGCGTCGGGTCAAGCGCCCTCCAGCTCTCCAACCCTCCTACCCCCAGCTACCCCTCCTGCCCCTCCTACCCCTCCCGGTGATTTGTCCTCGCCGTGTGGAGAGGCTCGTGAGCTGGCGCGGGCTACACTCAGTAATTAAATGACAATTTTCGGCGGTTGTTTTTGACTGCTACGAGCACCATCGAGCTTTCATTGGGTATTTTAAAAGCTCAATTACTAGCCCCGAGTTTAACACGCGGATGTGATGTTTTATTGCATACACATCTACAGTAAATTGCTGTAAAAAATAATGTATGTATATTGTTTGAACGTTTACTGTCATACGTGTTAATATGAGGACCCAGTAAGATTCTCGCGGCTCTACATGAAGTAAGATCTAGCAGTTACTTACAGTAAATACACTGTCACCGATCTTCGAACCGAAACACAGTAATGTTGACATTACTTTTTGGCGGTAGAAGTAGATGAGGCTATGCTACGGTAAAGGTACTTGTAAAGGTAGACGACTTTTGGAGCCAGTGATTTCGTATTCATTTGGTCAAACCTCTCTTGTACTCCCCCTTATCCTAAGTTATTACCAAATCACGTGAAGATTATTTGTTTAATTTATTTGAAAAGTTTATGGCTTCTTTCACAGAAATTTATGGCGTAAGTAAAGTTTAATCTCCAAAATAAAATATGTATTATGCAAATATTTAAGCCGGTGACGTGCGTGAAGGCAGCGCGTTACTCTCCCTCATCCCTCCCTCCTCGCTCTCCTACGTTACTTAAGAATGCTAGAAACGGCAGTACACTAACCCGCTTATATCCTCTTAATATCATAGAGTTTCGAGTCAATTTGACATTTGCCAAAGCAAGATTTTTTCCCTTACCCCTCTCCAGCTCCAGTTTTCCCATCGGTCCCGCTCTCGCCTGTGAAACGAACGCGCCGCCGTTATTACCGTTATTCAAAGGTATGCCGGAAGGGGATTAAGAATTTTAATTAAAAAATAAGCTAGGTAACCTTCCGTCTACCCCTCCCCCACCCCTCCTCCCCTTCAGCGACCTGAAGCAAAGCTTTAATGCGCGGCATACATCCGATGCATTTGACTGGATTTTTTGAAGTTGACATTCCTTTGGGACGGTGTTAATTGGATTTCATGAAACGAGAAAGTGTAACGGAGAAGAGATGACTGGAAATGTATTTATAAGGCTTATGCTGTGTGAGAATGAGATGAAATGCATGTTTATAGTCCCCTCAACCTTGATCATATATGCCATGATTTGTAGCACGAAAACTCCTACTCATAATATACTGACCTATATGTTGTAACAATATAAAAGAATATTTGTTATATGTATTAAACAATTTCTATCTTTATTGCTCTCTCAGTATATTGCCTCGTAGTGTTTTCACTTCTACTCCGAATGTATATAAAATTGAATCTCTTATTACATGAAGTCTAAAAAAATTGTGACCCCGACCACTTCTCCATACCAAAGGCTTTTACATTAAATCAAACGATACGAACAATGACAGACTAGTCAGGATATTTGCACAATTTCTCACTGCGCTGAGTACTTTCAGATTACCGTGGTAATATTACTCATTGCAGCAGTATCGGGATAATAATCGTTCTAACGTAAAATCCCCGCGGGATTACCTGCCCGCCGCGGAGCTTCAGCAAGGTAGAGGAAAAAGGGCTGAGAAGTAATTGGGAGACGAAAAAGAAATATTTGTTTTAATCGGAAACAAGAGCCTGCCTCGCCGCCACCCCCCCAAACCCTCCCACCTTACTTCTCTTCGCTCTTTGTTCCCTTCCCTTTGACATTAACTTGATTGCATACATTTCAATGGAGCCGGTGGAAAGGTTACTTAAGCGGGGAGTCTTGGCGTCGCCAGTAATTATTCCGTTGTGATATTAAAGTAAGGTTAAATTCACTTAATTGTAACTTAACTGGTATCATTGCTTAAACAGTTTTTATGAGGATCTACTGTTGGTAACTAATACTCTTAACTCTTACCACTTGGCTTTTATTAGGATGACATACAGCACCACATTACGCTCGAGTGTTTTGAGACATAAGTTACAGCAGAATTGAACAGCTTCCTCTTACCATAAAAAATTGTTAAAATATAATTAAAGAACACCGTAATAGTGGTGGTAAATCTCTACTATCAAATACAATCTAGGTAAGTTTCACCACAACTCCTACATTACAGTGTTTTGATTAAAAGACATTATAATCTAGAGGAATTACTGTGGTAACGAGACTTAACATCTTATACCTCAAGTCAAGCGTATTGTGGTGCAGTGTATGTCATCTTAATCAGCGCTCACTCACCATCAGATGACCGTCTTGCTCTCCTCACTACTTGTCTCTATACATAAATCATTTGAATTTCACTATATAAATATTTCAAGTAATACTTCATCAATTTTACATACAGTACATTAATATTTTTTTACTCTATCGCGGATTTTTAAAGATATTAGTTTAGATCATCATTTGAAATGTTGACGATTTGAATTTAAACAAATGAATAATGTTTTTTTTATTTATTTGGTCTACAATCAAAACTTGTACTGTTCTCATACTCAAATGTAATGATAAACTGAAGCTGATAACGGGCTCAGTGGGAGCGTTATGCAAATTGTTTTAACGTCCTCTCCCTCCCTCCCCTCTTCTCTCCCCTTCTCACCCCGATTGTCCCCCCTGTCCCCCGTCTCTCCCCCGCAGGCCCCCTGCGGTGTAATCCGACAGGAGCCGGCGCCGGGTCCGCGCGGCGCCGGCTGTACATTTGAACACGTTGTAAATCCATCTCATAGTATATATACCATTTAATTAATACGTATTTACTGGACATGGACTTATCTAGTAAGGTGTTTAGTTATTCCAACAAACGACGAACAGTAAGTTAGGTGATGGTAGGTAACACGCTTGACCGTAGCGAGGAGGCGCTATTATTTGCTTTGCAAAACGCTGAAAGTTTTCGGCAATTCTTGTACGTACGGTATTCAAATTCCTTACCTCAGTTATTCCTTCAATTGAAACTCACTGCCAGTGATTCCATACTACCTTATGGCGATCGTAATAACCATTTTAATGGTACTAAGATCGTTAGACTCTTACCATCTGTATCTATACCGCTTTCTGAATTGCTGGAATTAATGAGAGGTTTCTTATTCTGCATTTCGTTACCTAGTTAGCGTCTTTAGATGCAAAGTAGTTCAGAGTGGATAACAATGAGGTGATATAACATTAATCATGTATATTATGTATAAAATATGCACGAAAGTATAATGGAAACTTTAAATAAATGTACTAAACTACACAAAATCTTAAAAATGTTTTACATAGAAATGTCACTCCATGTTAACTAGGTCCCAGGCGAGTTCAGCTCGGGGCAGATTGCAGGTAATGTGACGGGAAGTAAGTCGAGTGCTACTTTCTTTGTGACCCTCCGCAGCCGACCTCAATGCTGAAGTGCACTGGTCCAATCCCGTTTAACCTGGCCGAGGACCTGACTACTACAAAGAGCTTTAAGATGCTGTGAAAAGGCAAAGGAAAGGATTGAGTTTGAGTGGAGGGCGCGGCCGCTCTAATGAGCCATTCACCGGCGCCGGGGCCAAGCGTCGCCCAGCGCTGGGCCTCGCGTAGTGGGTAACATTTCAGTTTTAACATTACACCGGCTCCTAGTTTTTGAAAACCACCCCCACAGCCGACTGTCAAAAGCGCCACTTCACAATACCGTATGCCCCAAACCACCACAATATAGGAGGAGGTGTTTTGCATATTGATGAAGATGTATCATCATAAATAACCATGAAAAACTTGATACTATATCACGATCCTGAAGTATCTCTAAACTTTTTGTACGACTGCCAACTTCGTCATATGTTTTCGTACATAAAACATCTTTCTTGTGGTTGGTTTTAACGATTTAAACAGATTGTTTATCGCTATTCTTTGTACTGGTTATTTTACACATATTCCGGATTGAAGAGCGATATGTGAATAAACTATTATATGTACAGTAAGCAGACGTTTACTACTACGTAAACATCTCATTACGTAGTTATTAAGTATAAAAGGCTCTAACGTCGTGTGTGCGCCCGCGCCGGCCTCGACATTATTTAGCCAAACTTAATAAATTAAAGCCTCCATCAGAGCAAATTAGCACTTTATAAGTTTCATCATCAAGGCTATTAGAGCTGCTGTAACAGCCCCCTCTGACACCCTCCTCCCCGTATCGCCGCTCTAATAAAATTTGCACGGCAAATGGCCGTGTCAAAGGGCTCGATAACTTCCGTAGCATAGTTAGTCACAAGTTGCCAGCTTTTCAGTGATCAGAGAAATTAAATTGGTTTCAGCACTGTCCACACTAAAACTTTATATATTCATTTTCCCACATCGCAAAATATATAAAATACTTAGAGGATCATCACTTAAATGCCCCGCCGAAGCCTTTCATGTATAACATAATTATTCTTACTCGACAATTTTATGTTTAAACATTTAAGTTGCGAAGTGGGCCGCCGCCGCTGAAACGTTAAAAAGAAAACTTTGTAATACCCTCATTTGAATATGTGGGTAGTCAGAAGTTTTATAAATGTAATTTGCATAATTCCGCTCCTTGATTCATGTGTAGCGCAATTACACGCCTTTTCATAACTTGATAACTCGGAGGGTGGAGCTAAGTCTCATAACTTACGTACAGGGTGTAACTTGAGTGTGCTTATCGTGCCCGTGTTACGCCCAGCTCGCTTTTTACTCAAAGAATGTTGCTAATGATGCTAGTAGCGATATAATTTCCTTTGAGCACGCCGAGTCATTACTTCTGGCACATCAATTATTTTGGAAAATAGTCTAACTGCAGATTCGAACTTACAACCATCGACTGCTAAGTGATTACACTTTAGCCAGTTAGTTTATGTGAACAGTGAATTATGTTTAAGTTATGTAGACGTTGATCAGTTTTCATAACCCGCTTGTAGAATAACTTGGAAAACTAATACCCATAAATCCATTTTCACTCAAAACACTCGCCAAAGCGTCAAAAATTATTTTCGTTACGAAAATTTCACAAAGTTTAATATAAACAAGCTTCGACACCTAATTTCGCGGAGGCAATAATATTTGAAGTATATTAAGGCCTTTTAGAGTTTACCGAGAGGCGGTTCATCCGGCGGGGACCACTTAAACAGCTTTCACTTAAACTTGCGGTTAATAATTTATTAGATTAAACCAAGCTGACATCAAGTATAATTCGTAGCAAACCATAAACTATAAACTAACTTGATTATTGCCTGGTTAAAGTACAGATTGCTTCAAATGACTTGATGCTTAACTCTTCTAAGTCGTAGTTAAGAGATTAAACTGACTGAGCTGAGGATTGGAACAGTCTGCCGGCGTTAGGGATAGCTATATATAGCTTTGTACTCTTTCCCACGGCTCATCATTCAGGTGAACAGCCGCTAGTGGTAATAGTTATGGTAATAAAAAAGTAAATACAAACTACAATGAAAGAAAATCACGGAAAACACTAACGTCATTAATAGTTCGCATTAATTGGATGACACGGCATCCGGCGAGCGTTGCTCATTAAGTCCCACCCGGAGCTGAACGGCGCCAACTCCGCACAATTAAAACTTTCCCCCGCGACGGAAGTTGAGCGAACTTGTCCCGACTTGTACCCACTTGTCACAACTCCCACCACCGTCAAAATCGGTACAGAATTTCAGGTACAACCTGCGGTACGAACGTGTATCGAGAGGAAGTCTCCAGCTTCTGCAGAGATTACAACGAAACGGAAGTGTCGGTAACTTGACACGAGAAATTTTAACTTTAGGCGGAAATCATTGTTTCTGTCACATCATAGAGACCTGACCCATAACATAAACCTAAATTATCTCTGTCAAGAATCAAAAAGAAGAGTCCGTTAATTTCTAAAGATCTTAAGCTTTTTTCTAATTTACGGTAGTATTTAAAAACTTTGATGTATTAGTACTTTCACTAGTATATGATGTTTTTATTCTTACTGAAGGACAGAACATGTTTAAATTTAGTATTAGCGAAGATTAACAGAAAAATCGAGATTTTGCATCTTCATACCGATTTCTAAAGGTTAGTTTTGTAACACGGTGGTGTCCAGTTCGATTCCGGGACTATGGTTTGTTGTTTAAGGGAAAGCTTTTATCTTAACTGCCTCTCTACCTACCACATTTATGTCGTATGTCTGCAGCCGTAACAACAATGGAAATACGAAAACTTTAGTATTCTAGACGAGCATGCTCATCACCTATAGGCAAATTGTTATCAGAAAGCTGACTTTACTACAAATCTACTAATTTCTACAATATTCTCTATCTGTACTATTCGTTACTCCCCGCACAAATATCAATACGTAAACAAGTTAGGTAAACAGTTAAACGACTTAACTGCGTCACGAGTGGAGGTTAAAGTGTCCGGGGAGTGTTTGCGTCCACTAATAGTGTTTTTCTGTCTGTTTGTACGTCCTTCCTTTGAGTGTGACGCAGTTCTGGAAATGAGACGTCTGAAGTAGTTTATTTATTATTTCGTTGGAGTGGTCCTATATGTGGCGTATCAAACCTCTTCTCTCGTCGCTTGTGGTTTAAGATGTTATAAATTTGTCTATTGTAGTAAGAGAACTCACTAGTAAATATATTTACATTACTATTAATATATTGTTAATATTTCATCAATACTACATAGAGAATATTTGCCCAATCACTTCTCGTTATCGTTCAAGTAAATTAATGGAGTCTGATCGGCTCACGCAGTGTAATAGATGAGAATTAGATTAGACAGTAGCCGAAGAATATATGTATATACATATTTTATTATTCGACTTAGCTAAAAGTTTAAGTCAGTAAGAAGTTTACGTTGTGGTGAGATGAATGCGCGACACGTGAGATCAACTTTACACATTAATTAGACAGTCCTACAGAAAGAGACGCGTTTTAAAGCAAAGTTCCAACGGGATCGTTACTTACAAAAACTTTTCTTTTATAACCGAAATCAAGCCAAATTCATTTCACGTCTAAATGTATTCAATCGAGTTTGTAATTCGCGTTTAATTCCGCTCGCAGTAAGTTAACTTGTAATTAACTCTGTGCTGTTCCGCTTTGGAGTCCCCAAACTCCAAACTCTAAGTTAATAAAGAAACTCTAATTATCTTCTTTGTTTAATTCTTTCAGTTTAACTGTTGTATTACATCGCGGGTTTAAAACTGCCTCTTTTTCCAAACCCCGGCTAAAAGCAGAGAGATTCGCTTCACTGTTACATGCAATGTTAATCTTTAGATAAATAGTTAAATTATTTTAGCAACAATTATACAATACTTAATAATTTCGAATGTACTACACACTTAAATATATAAAGAAACAAAGCAAAGGCTTTTCTGATGGTAACTACATTGCGTACCATTATCTAAACTAAAGAGAAGCTACACCGGATATAACAATAACATGAGGTACTTGTGAAAACATTGATTTATAGACTTAATACAGAAAAATGGTATGTAGATCCTAATGATCCAATAATTTCGCAATAAATCCTATTTGCATAGTAGTTAACAGTAAAGTTTACATACCTAGGCATCCTTCTAAGTGAGGGGTACATACACCTTATTTAACTTAGTTCTTTCTTTATTGAATTACTTTATTATAAAGGTATAGTAAATATAAACGTGGGATGTAAAGAGGCCCAAACCAATCTCACCTGCTGGTGGTGCACCTCGCTAGGCAACAAACTATGCTTTAGCTCCCCACTAACCCACATTGAGCCAGAGTGGTGGGCTCAAGTCCCTCTTCTATTGGGGGAGACTTGTGTCCAACAGTGGGCACCTATTGGCTGAAGATGATGAATAAACGTAGCGTACTCTCTGGTGTAGTTTAAGTTAAATAGACGTAATGAATATATTAAAAAAACTGTTGATTGTTCATTATTTATTACTGGAGCAAGTCAACAAATATTTGCAACTAAGCGAACAATCAGACGCCGGCGGCGGCTCCCCAATCAGTTAAACTAACAATTAGGGAGGTGGTTAAACATTTGCTCTGATGCTGCTGCTATGGGATGGCTCCATCCTGCCAACGTCACCACTTCCGGGCGGCATCCAATTTAGTTTTATTGCGTTTTTCTAACAACAATTGCCGGAAAACATTTTTTTGCGAGAGCACTCTCGTTAGCGGTAACACTGTACCGACGGAACATTTAAATAAGACAACTAAAGAGTAAAAATATGCAGTGGGCGTCTTTAAAAATAAAATGAATAGACACTAAGTTAATACGCTTTACTACCACAGACCATATCGCCACTTAACAGCAGGTAGAATTGTCCAATCATTAACGTATACTCATTAATATAAAAACTTACTTAAAACATACAATAACATTAGCTGCTTCAACCACCTACGAAAAAATACGATGCTTAATTTCTGTTGCTCGTCTTTTTAAACTTTTTTTTACCACTAAGGTGGCAAATAGGAATACAACCTGCCTGATGGTAAGTAGTTACCCTAGCCTGCAGCACTAGAAGCAGCACCAGCGCATTGCCAACCCGTAAGAGCCTTATCACGACCTTTGTGAAAGACCTCATTCTGTAGCTCGTTGGTAAAACCTCGGCAAGGAATTAATTTCATAACTTAATGGTACTTAGTATTAACAAAGTTTAAGCAGTATTTTTGGTAAGTTATGAGCTATTATATGATCTTAACTTAGTAGATGATAGGAATACTGTACTTCTCTTAACACTCGTCATTTACAAGTTATATTAAATAGTAATGAGGAATCATTCTGCTCATCCTCGGTTCTATTTTTCGTGGACCTTGACCTAGCTACGACACACACATTATTACTACGAAAGCTAAAATATTTTGAAGCAAGCTTCACATATTATTGTATCATCAACAGCTGATAGACGCCCACTGCTGGAGATAGGCCTCCTTCAATGGTTGACTGTTTCAGAATATCCCTCACCACTTAGACATTGGCACTTAACCTCAAGTAAAACTTAAAGGTAAGTCTCCATTATCTGAGGTCATCTAGGTAGGTATCACCGCAGCTCCTATTGCAGCCCACAAATAGTACTGTGCAGATATTACTGTATAACAGTTTGAAAGGTATACTAGTGAAATTACTGGGAGACTACTAACGAGACTTAACACCTGTCTAAAGACGACGAGCGCAATGTGGTCTTGTATATACCACCTTATTCAGCATTATGGACAAACGTATTACTTATCATCAGATGAAGGTATGATTTTATTTACTTGGTCTGACGTCACAATTTTTTTTTCATATATTTAGCTTTGTTAATATGTATACAGAGTGATATTATACATGTATAACTTTAGCAAATTAATTATTGAAAATAGCTGAAAATCTGATGGGAAATTAATTTGAATTACATCCGGACTATTAAGGGTGAATTATTAATATAAAAGAAGGGTAATAAAATGTTGTATATATACCTATATACAGTAATATTTAATACCTTAAATATTCCTCCCCCAACGTCGACGTGGGGGTGGTGATCAATATAATCGCGTGCGTGTAATCGTCGATGAAAACCAATTCCGGTTGCGTCAATCGGGAGCTACGGAGCGGAAGCGGTGCGAAATACCTTCGGGGTGGAACACGAGCTCGGCACATGGGGATCGATTTCAGAGACCAGACCGCTTCCAGCAAATGTGTCGTGAAAACTAATCTCCCGGACGAACACTATTGCGCGGTGGTGGTGGGACTGACGGAAAGGATTCGAATAATAGGATATGGATTATATATATATAATCCATACATACCGCGACAGAATTTAATTTAAAAATAATAATATCTGTAGACAGTGTTTAATAAATTAGA
>DWLS01005411.1:0-12731 GCA_018246255.1 Pachliopta kotzebuea | reverse complement strand
AAAAAAAAAAAAAAAAAAAAAAAAAAAAAAAAAAAAAAAAAAAAAAAAAAAAACGGTCACGTTCACGTATCACCAGAGAAACGTTATTCTCTATGCTAAAAGTAAAACCGATGTTTTAAGTATTGTAGCGAAGTTGGTAATATTATAGATAAAAAAAGAATTAAATAATAGATTGTCTGGGAAGACTTTACAAACTCTTTATAGTAGTTGCTGCTGTTAAAAAAAGTCTCTATATTACATTTATTAAATTGTTTTTGAAAAGACATTCTACAGACATATTAGTAAAATGCATGGATAAATATGTTTTAAAAAAGTTTATACTTATATGTCACTTCAAGCGCTATAAACATATGTAGGTGCTGTAGTGGTAGGATTGCATCAAAATATTTTATTAGCTTTAAATTCTTGTATTTATAAGAAATCAAAAAACAATACGATCTAATCAGGGCCTCTGCATAATTTTGTAAAATAAGTTATGTGTAATAAAAAAGCCTTCCTGACAAACCAAAAATAAAATTTTAAAGTTTTCAATGAAAAAAAAAATATACATAATGATAGATAAGTAAAAAAAAATTAACAGCCGAATTTGAATGTCGTCGGAACTTGTGCAGGTACAGTAAAAGAGTATCCTGTAACAAAAGAATAAAAATAATTTAAAATTACACAAAAAACAATTTACTTATATATTTATAAAACGATGCGGTGTAAGGTGTTCGACCCGCATTGGGCCAGCATGGTAGGTGACGGTCCAAATCCATCCCACCAAGGGGGAAGGCCTACGTCCAGCAGTGGCCGTTTATTAGCTGATAATGATGATGAAACGATAACCTACCTCCACTTTGTTCTATACGTTTGCTGTCCTGTTGAGCCTTGCGTTGATCAGCAAGGACAAATATGGCATTTAACTGTTTCTGTTGATCATCATTCAGTACACACGTTAAAGCATGATAAAACGCAGGCTCATTAACTGAAAGAGCTGAAAATAACACTAAATGCTGTATAACGAATTCAGGTAACGAAAAATACAACTAAAACAACTTATTGTTGTCCTGAGCAAGTCTGCTTCATGTGAAACTCTGCATGAATATAATGTTAATTTGTCATTCATTGGAATCATGAAGGAATATCTTACATGTTTATCAAACAATAAAACTTAAGTAGAAATATCAAAAATTCTGTTACCTGTAAGGGTGTTCTTGAATTTTACGTACTCATCAACTGGGCAGTCTTTGTCATCAAGAGGAGTAGTATAGCACTCTATAGGAGTTTCATCTGT
Source organism: Pachliopta kotzebuea (assembly GCA_018246255.1). Classification (NCBI taxonomy): domain Eukaryota; kingdom Metazoa; phylum Arthropoda; class Insecta; order Lepidoptera; family Papilionidae; genus Pachliopta; species Pachliopta kotzebuea. The sequence continues at coordinate 11,455 of DWLS01005411.1, read as the reverse complement.
CTCGTAGTTATCATCATCCTTGTGATTACAAATAATAGAAAATGATATTTACATGTGAACAATTATCATTGCCCATTTTATACAAATACAAAAAATATATTTCCTATACTAACAAAAACCCATAAATGGAAAAAAACGTAAAATTGTATCTACAAAACATGAGGACTTTAAAGTAAAATCGAAAAAATAATATTCTTACGTCATCACTTTCGCAATCTTCTATTTTAGTAGAAATATTTAAGCCATATTGGGCACTATTCTTCACAGTCATCTTGGCTAGATTTTCTAGATAATCATTGCTCATTTCATCTATATCATCTTCATCGCTAGAGAGTACTTCTGTTGACATTTAGTATTGATTAGGTTATTAATAAACCACGTGTTCTGAATATGAATGAATAAATCAGTTCTATGTGAACAATTTTGGTTTTAAATGAGACAGTATATATTATATGAGATATATTAATGTAGTTATCGAACGAAAAGATACTTCTGTACTGTTTTTTTTTTTTGTAAGAATAATTTATACCTAAACAACATGACTTGTATGTGATGCATTGGATGATGGATAAAATATGTTAAGATGTTTAATACAAATTTAAACTAGACGTTAATTGTAAAATAAAGAGCATATACGCTATCCTATCCTTAGAAGCAAAAAATTATGCAAATCCTTTGTAAAATCATACAGTAGATTCAAATATTTATGCCTACATGAAAACATACAATATTTATTGTTTTTGGAACAATAACTTAGTATGATTATGCTTTTCTAATTTTAAAAAACTTGAATACTGGCTGTAGATCATAATATAATATTTAAATTATCTTTTTTTAATCTAAGTAAATAGTAGTGTGAAGATTATAAAATGAATTATGTAAATAGTTTTATGTTCCTGTCATAACACTAATACCTTAGTTTAGTTTGAAATTATATTGTAAAATTAATTGAACTGGACTTTCTTTTAAAAATAAATAATTATTATTGCACAATAAGGTTAAAAATTATTAATTGTTAACAAGTAAGTTTATGTCATTTATAAATTAATAATAAACTTAGAACATGTGATAGTAACTATTTATATTTATAATTTCATGTAATAAACCAAAAATTTAAATATCTTTTTTTCCAAGTATCTGTCCATCAGATGTCTCTTGGCTAAATGTCCGAAGACAGTATTAATGAAGCTGTATGTATAATTAAGTAAAAGATTTGATTCATACCTTCATCCCCTTCTTCATCATCATCAACACACGAGGTATCATCATCACTGTCCAATTTAGCTTCATATGCTCGCCTTAATCCATCAAATATCCCCAAACAAGATGGCAATATCTTTGGTGTAACTTCATCTAGATTTGGCCTTTGAGGACCCAATTCAAGTAGTGTGCAGATTCCTAGTACATATAATTTTCTATCATGTAATCTGGAAAACAAACAAATAAGTAATAGTTAAGAGACAAGCTTTGTATTATTCAGCCCCCATAAATAATCAGAATATTTATTATGTATGTAATCTTATTTTCAACCTACCCAAAAAAGCAATCTGTGTCTAGTATCCATTGTTTGATGAAATGCTGTGTAAGTGAGGCATTGGGGATAGATTCTTGCAGTTTGTTAAATATTGTGAACAATAAAGGTGGGTTGCAATACAAGATGGCTATTAAAACCTGGTAAAGAAGATGATCATTTGAGATTTATATTATTTACATTATATGATTACCAATTAATATATATCTATGTAATACAATTACATAAATAAAATCTAAATATTTTAAATAACATTTAGCAAAAGTTACAGATCCTTTGATTTGTTTATTGGATATTTTAAAACCAATTTTTTTATTCGTCGAGAAATGCAATGCGTTCACTTTATGGTACGTGACACGCCTACCCATAACGTGGCGCTGCTTAAAATGGTATAAGCAGTATCGGATTGCGCTCTTCGCTTTGCGACGTAAGATATTAAGTGTCATTACTCCAGTAATTCCATTAGCATAAGTTTTCCTTTACACGGAAACACAAAATTGTTTGCATGTTACTATCTGGGGCAGTAATAGAAGCTGCGGTGGTACTTATACATACGATCTCGGTAAAGGAGACCTACCACCAGTAAACTACCATTCTAAAAACTATAAATAAATAATAAAGCAACCTGGAGCAACATGATACGTAGTTCAGATGTTTTGTTATTTCTAGTTAATCTGTTAAGAGCTAGTTCAACAAATGAGGGGAGGCAATTGTCAATTTTTCCAGAACACTGAAGAACCATTACTTCAAGTAGTTTAGCTGCATATACTTCAGATTCATCCTCTGCATCAGAGTTTAATATCTGTGAAAAGGAAACAAACACAATGTAAATACTGAAAATAATAACTTGATAACATTTAACATGATTATGTAGCATACTTGAAGATACATAATTAGGCATCATGTTGTTATAGGTAAACTAAAAATTTTACCCTGTTTCTTTAGTCACATACAGAGTCTATAACCTGATTTTTTTGCATGGTCATTTAGATAACAAAATTTTATAACCTCGGTAAGTTATTACAATTTTTGTAAATTCTTGTGCAGTAATTGAATACATTTTGCCATATTTTTAAAATTGTTACAGACAAACAATATTGATAATTTGTCGTGTCTGATATAGAACAAATATATTTTTGCAACAGTCATTAACCTCTTTATTGCAGACTTCATCTAATCATTTTACTATATATTTATTTATTTTGAGCAAAAATAAATGAGCGGGTTACCTAACATATGCGAAAGGTCGCTAATACTTTAAAGGCTGTTACCGCAAGACAAAAATACTAAAGAAAACAATAATGCTAGAAAACTGGAACTCAAACATTACAAAATGGATATATATCTATTTCTGTTGTGTATGTGTTGGTACATTTAATATATTCCTGTGTTCCAGCTAACCACATTTGAGAGCCAGAATATCTTAGGCGAGCAAGCTTCACGACATCCACAGCCACATTGGTATTAAGTACCATGTTTTTTTTTAAATAGGTACAGGTTAATACTTGACCACGATCCCACCTGGTGTTAAGTGAAGATGTGGTTGATGATGGTAAAGCGCATTAACCCTATTCACTCTTTTTTTGAAGACGCCGGCAAGTTGTTCCGTTCCTTAGTTGTCCTTAATAACAACGGGGAGCTAAACCTTTTAGTGCGTAAACTGGGAATGTTTACAACATAAGGATGGAGTCTCACCGTGCGCTTTACGTCATGTAATTCCTGCGCACACTCTACAAAATGGATCCTGTAAAACACCACGAGACTAGCCACTCGGCGCATGTGATCAAGACTGTCCAGTTTAGCTAAGACAAGTTCTTCATCACCAACAAGCCTCTTGGCCCGCGTCTCCACCGAGTCTAGTGCTGCAAGATGGGTTTTCGCACCACCCGCCCAGATATGACAACAGTACTCCGCACACGGCCGGACCCGTGCTTTATATAAAGTCAAAAGCTGTCCTGGAGTGAAGTACTGCCGCACTTTGGCAAGGATCCCCAGTTTTGTTTCCCCTATCTTCGCTTTGGACTCAATGAACTGTCCGAAGTTTAGATTAGTCGAGATTCCGACCCTCAACAGTTGGAGACAGTTGGAAATTCCCAAGGACACACCCCGATAAGTAGGAGCCAAGGTGAACTGGTTCCTTTTGGCTGTGAAAAGACACGCCTGTGTTTTGGTAACATTGAACCTCACTAGATTGGCCTCGCCCCATTTAAAGATCGCCTGTAAAGTGAGGTTTAACTGCTCCACCATGGCTTCCTTCGCGAGCTGCACCTCATTACCACCGGCTCGTTCATTGAGTATGTATCTCTCTACAACTGTGCTCTCGTCAGCTTACCTAAAGGTTCCGGGTATAAGCAGGTAATTTATGTACAGTAAGAATAGAGTTGCAGAGAGAACGGATCCCTGAGGAACATCAGCGTTGATCGTCATAGGTTCGGATGAACAACCGTTTACAACTAAGCGGAGGAGTCGATTGCTTAAGGAATCCTTTACCCAGCTGACCAATCCGGCGGATATACCGTACGCTGGAAGCTTGCTTATTAGGCCGTTGTGCCAGACTTTGTCAAAAGCTTTCGAAATATCCAAGGAAACAGCTAATGCTTCCCATTTCCCTCGAGACCTTCGACGCAGAGGTGTGTGGCATACGCTAGGAAGTCTCCAGTAGACCGATTTCAATGAAATCCATATTGTCGGTCTCTGATGAGGTCGTGTTGCTCTAGGTATGTCATGAGGCGCAAATTCAATATACGTTCCTTAACCTAGCACATTATGGAGGCAATTGAGATAGGAATGTAGTTAGAAGGGTCTGCACGACTAACTTTTTTGGGCACAGGTTACACGTTTGCAAGCTCCCAAGAATTCGGCACTAGTCCAGTTCGCAAGGAAAGGAGATACAACCGCGTCAAAATAGGAGACAGCTCGGGTGCTCAGGTTTTAAGCACTATGGCTGGTGAGCCATCTGACGCACTAGCTTTATTCACATGTAGACGACGGAAGGTTTTTAAAATCTCTTTTTGAGTAATGCGGATCTCCGGAATGGAGACGTCACATTTTTGGCGGAATGGTATTGCCAGCGTCCAGATGAGAATTATAAGCAAAAAGAGAAGCAAACAAATTCACTTTCTCTTTTGCAGTGTGGGCCAATGAACCATCAAGCTTAACCAGCGAAGGCAGAGAAGGCTAGCAGAAGTTTGCCTCCACCGACCTAGCAAACGACCAGAAAGCTCGGCTGCCCGATGAGAGGGCGGTGAGCTTCGCACCGAAATGCTTAAATCGGTTGCAGTTCTGCAGTACCTTTTTGTATGACCTTTCAGCTTGGTTAAAGGCTCTCTTCCTAGATCTTATATTCGAAGATTTACGATCTCGAGCATCAACCCACGAGAGGTATGCATTGTTTCTGCTTTTCAGCATGTGCACATTCTGCATTTTACCATGGGCGAGCCTTGCCACCGACGGGTACGTCTGCGAATGGAATGAAATACTCCATAGTTTAACGCACAACATCAGTTACAGCATCCGCGCATCTCGACGGACCGTCAGAAGAGAAGCAGATCTGCCGCCAAGGATAGGATCGAAAAAGTGCTGCATTTCATCCCAATCAGCTGACTTGTATCGCCAAATTCTCCTAACTCCATGTATATCCGGATCGGGTGGGGAATAAGACGATACAGACTTCACCAGACAATGATCAGAAGTTCCCAATGGAGATCTTACTTCCACATAGTATCGATCTGGATCTGTGGTCGTCAGAAGGTCAAGACAATTGGCTGAAAGAAATATGGGACCCTAATAGCTTGCTTTACCAGCTGGGTAAGGTTTAACGCAATCAAGGGGTTTCGTGTACCCTTCCCTGCATGGTCAGTTTTCTGGTAAGGGAAAAGCCACTCCTGATGATTAGCGTTAAAGTCTCCCAGAAATACTAGCTGAGCAGTACGATACCGCTGTAGGGCCATATCAGCAGCCTCACTTAGATGTTCTAAAAGCCGAGTCGTCTCCCGGTCACCGCTGTGCGAACGGTAGACACAGGAATAAATAATTTTATCTACACCTGTATCCACCAAAACCCAAATGGTAGAGAATGTGGGGCCTTCAAGGTGACAGAGTCGCTGACAGCAGATATAGTTGCGGACGTACACACGGCGCGAGGATGGAAGGTGTGTTCCAAGAAGTACTCAGGATAGTTGAGGTACGCTGTATCTACTGGGCAATGTATCTGCGTTTCCGTCAGAAATAGTAAGTGCGGCTTCGCAGTCTCAAGGTGGTGGTGGACTGACAGGAGATTTGAGTCGAGACCTCGAATGTTAGTGAGGTCCACTTTTAGTGAGAGGAAGTGCATCCGCTGTTGTAACTTACTTTTTCGTTTGCGTTTTTTCATAATGTGTGAGTGAATATGGTGAAAGAAGGAGGCAATGCATTGTCAACAAACGACACTATTAAATAACGAACAACTTTGGGAGCTTGGACTGGAGACTGCGGGTACGCCCGAACCCACCCAGAGATCGCCATCGAGTCCTCCCATCCGGTCGCCAACCGGCACGATGGGGCCACACTGGGATTTTTCACAGTTGGCGGGGCATCCGTTCGTAAGTGGCTTTCTCATTACTTGGGCCCCTTACTATCTGCGGTCGGCCAGCGGAGAACCGTGCTTCGGATCAGACTACCCTCCGAGACCAAACGCCCGACGCTGTATCATCAATAGATCGCAACCAGTTGAACTACGCATTGCAGCTGTTCACACCCAGCCTCCATGTGGCTTTAATGTAAAAATGAGATCAAGTATTAGCCCTTTGTAATGTGATGAAAAAGCTTGACTTTTATAAAAAGAGTTAAAAACATAATAAATGATTACTTACTGCTTTTGCCATATTAAACATTACTAGTATGTGATTCTCATTAGATAAAAAGGCATTTGTATCTACAGTTATATAGTTGTGGAACACAGGCATCATATCAACAAAATGGTCAAAGCCTTCCTTTTCAAATGCTTGATATAGTAGTTCCAAAACTTTCCACATGTCTGCAGATATTGTTTTTGCAGTTAAATTGCACATTAATGTCATTGCTTCTTCATAATATTCTGAAATATTTCAGTTTAGTATATAGTGGTAAAGTAAGTAAAAGTAATGTATACAATATTATATTGTCCATTGATTGTACCAATAATGCTGTGGAGAAGGATGTGTCCAACTACACGCAGGATTGTTGCTTCTAATTGAGCCATGATCACAGGATTATTTTCCATAACATTGAGAATAGTTTCCATAGTGTTTAAAAGGCCCATAGCAGTGATAGCTTTTTCGTCAGTCCCAGAGTCTGTTTCTATAACTTTACTAAAGGTTGTTGCAAGGTGATCAGTAATCTCATATGCCATTGACATTAACTGTTCAGTATACATAGGTACAATCTTTTGAAGTACATTTGCTATGTTATCATTCTCAGTTTCACGAATTATTTCAAGTAGCTTTGTTGTAACAGCTTTTACTTGGGGTTCCAGATATTTATTAACTTTTTCCTGTGCAGTTAAAAGAACCTGAAGTGCAATTGCTGCTTCTACTTGCACAGGAAGTTCAGTATCAGTCAGTAAAGCATTTACTGTCAAATGAACTGCCTCAATGACAATAGATTCACTTTTGAAGTGAACACTTGCAAAGCAATGAAGAACACTACATGCTCTAGCTCGCATGTATCCCAAAGGACTATGGAATTCAGGGAACACATATTGACTCAAAAGAGAATCAATTTGATCTTTGTAAATCTTCTTTTTAATCAAAAGATCATTCAATGTGCCAATCATATGCAGAGCTCCATCACGCAAGTAAGGCCCATATTCACCATTTTGATTTGTTAACACCTGCATACAAAGGTGCATAGTGCGTTCTAGCATATCCTTTCGTTTTTTGCAACATGATATTAGTAACGATTGGGCAGCAGTTACAGGTGACACAAAATCTTCGAAAATGTCTAAAATAAATAAAAATTAAAGCATTTAGACTGACCAATGTCAGAATAAGCACAATTTTATATTTCAATAAAAGAGAATAATAATACAAAATTCAAACACATACCAAATTTAATTCTGATATATTCATGGGGATCTGTATTCCACAATTCTTTATCAGCTTCTGAATATGACATCAAGGGGAACAATACATCTTGAATAATAGCGAACATATGTGGCTTCAGCAATTTCCATGAATGTGCATGGCTCACACTAATAGATAAAAATGAAGATAATTGACATGTTTAAAAGCTTACATAAAGAACAATATATGTTAGTTAATTTTATAATCAACTTACCATTGATCAATGTAACTAAGTGTTTGTTGTAATACCCGTGGGGATACGTAAATCTTGTTTCGATATTGATCTAATAATCTAAGAAGAACATCTAATATTCCTCCAGTAAAAGTGCTTAGATACCACTCAGCAAAATGTATGTATTCATCACGAGCATTCACTGGGCTTCCATACCTAAAAAATAACATGAATTTAAATTTAACTGTTCAAAATTATTATTAAATATTTGTTGGTAAGGACAAAGACTATGTTGATTACTACCAAAGAATTAAATTTTATTAGGATTAAGAAGATTACCTTTCAAAAATTCTAAATAAAATGTGCACTGCCCATTTTTTACATTTCCACCATGGCAGTTCTATACGATCATCTTCATCAACTTGTAAAGTATGTTCAGGAACTGGCCTCTCCATAATAGCTCGTAAAACTTCCATCCATTTCGTACAGACATCTCTAGTTATCAAATCTAATGGCAAAACAAACTGGAAAAATCAAACAAATGTATATATATTAATTTTTCTTTCTACTAATATATGTATGTATTTTCTTATGCATTTATTATATGTTTATATTATCATCCAGCAGACACATGGTTAAACTCCATTCAGTCATACCTTCTTTTCTGTTTTCTAGAAGAAATCATTGAGCCATACACTAATTTTTCTTGCCTCCTTTATGTATTTGTTTTATAAATTCTTAGATCTTTTTATGTTATGTGGTCAAATGCATAATTAAACAATAAAGAAACCATAATAAATACTGATTGAAACCAACAGAATTTTAAAATAATTTATTTGTGTCCAATAAGTCAAAATGTTTCACATTTATGTGAAAAAATCAATGTAATGCCTTATTGCTTATATAGTTTTAATGACATGTTTGATAATTTAAGTATAAATAGAATTATTACAAAGATAAAGAGCTAGATACATAATTATAAGTAGGTTAAACTTCATTGATTACCTTTATAAGTCCATAGAAGCACTTGAGTATGAGTTTTTGAATAAGTGCAGATTCCGCAGATTCATCTGCTTGGAGATTCACAATCAAATTATACATCATTGGCAATAGTAGGTTCATGGCTTCTATAAGAGGCACTCTCTTTTCGGCCATATAGTATTCATAACTTTTAATAAGTTGGTAAAGACATAAAAGGGCTCCCATCCAACCATTTGGTTCGGGGTTTTGTAAATATATATGGATTTTATCGACAATTTGCGTCCAGCGTGCAGGAAAATCATTCTTGATTATGCTTTTCAGACATAAACACAGCTGAATTCTTATTATGTCTGGTGCTTGGATTATAGCATCGACAATCATATCACGAATCATAGCTCTATCTTGTTCATGAATGTTATACCCTATTGGTTCCCCTTCTTCAGATTCCTTCTCCTGCCAACCAGATGTTATCAAATTTTTCAGGTAAACAACACCCGCTTGTCTAACAGCAATTGGAACATCATTTAACATTACAACTTGCAGCAATGTTGGCGCGAATCCAATTATTTTATGTATCTGTAAAAATAAGATTGATCATAATAAATCAAAATTAAAACTCAAAGTATGAAGTTATAGTTAAAAAGAGCTATTATTTTTCATTACAATTGGGACTGTTATACAACATGAATATGTCAGCACAATTGATACATAGCTACATTATATTAAATATACTTAATTATAAAAATAGAATATAAAAGATAAAATAATATATTTTTTCGTTAGACGAGGCGACGAAACGAATTGGGCATTCACCTGATGGTAAACGATACGCTTATTAATAACAAGGCGGCGATGGACGAGATGGTGTACTCGTCGCCTTGAGGAGTAAGGTGTTAAGTCTCATTACCCCAGCAACTTTACAAACATACAGCCCCCTTTAAACCGGACTACAATAATGTTTGCGCATTTCTATTTGGAGGTAGAAATAGGAGCTGCGATGGTATACGGCCTAGTCGGTCTCCGGCAACAGAGACCTACCACCAGTAACATAAACGTAAAAAATATTTCGCGCTGCATTGGATTTTGGTACACGAAACCATATGTCATAGACCCAGGTGTCATATTATACGGATGTTATATTTACACATCGCGTACTCCTTGACAAATGTAATTGTTCAAATAAATTAGTATTGCACCTTTAAAAAGTTTTTGTGGAAAATAAAAATTTAAATTTATCCAATTCTAAGTTCTATTAGTATATAAAAAATAACAAGTTAAGGACTGCATCTTCTTTTCTTTTTTTTTATTCGACGAGTGGACGAGATGAGGATATCTTTCATTTGATTGTAAGTTATAACACTTGTTTTATCACGGTGGCGTTGGGAGAGATGGTATGTACACAGCACCACCATATGCTTATCTCAATGGGACAGTGTTCAATTTGGTTAGTCCAGTAATTTTATAGTAATGTTAGCAAAATGCTGTTTGTCTGCAGAAATAGGAGGTGCAAGTTGGTATCAAGTTAAATAAATTTTTAACCCCATGTAGTGTTTCAGTACAAAACATACAGTAATTTACTAAACTAAATTTAGTTGTGGTTAGAATTTTGAAAACTTGACATGCTATGTGACCTAGCATTTAAATGAGGTGTACTACATAAATAAGTATGGTCGCTGTATAAAATCTGTTTTTAAGATATGATTTCCTTAATACATTATTTATATATGAATAACAAAGTTACTATGTTAGCAAAGAACATTCTAGAGATAAATGTTAAATTTATTCCCTGTGTTTTGTGATTGATTGAACAGATTAGATTTCTGTCATTTTAGATCATTGGTATACAATCAAATAAAGATTTTAAACATTAGACTTTTTAATATCAAAACATTTATTAGTCTGTTTCCTATATCTTTCAAAAATTCTTAGAAAATTGTAAGGTTTCTTATATAATATCAGTAACATTGAAGAAAAACTAATATAACAACTAAAAAATAATTAGACTATTAAAATATCTGTGCAATATTTCAGAGGAAACCATATCAAGAAAGTAGACACCACAGTATTTAATAAAAAATGACAACAGTACAAGTATCAGCTTGTAGAGTTGATCAAATTCTGGGTGTACGTGTACGCAATTAAATTTTTTGCATAAGCTGTAAATCTTTCTAACAATTATCTGGTCTGTATTTAAAGGAGAGAATGTGTGCCAATTACTTTTCAATTCAATTGTATGGGTTGAAGGTGTTGCGTTATAGATTTCGCCAATGTTGTTTGTATATATTAAGCTATATAAAGCGGGCTTTGTGAATGAACAATGTCATGGTTAGAAACTAAGAAATTGGCTACTGCTGAGACCATTCACCGCGAAGATCATTGTTGATGTATCTAAAACAAAAATACGTACATAATACATACAGAGTGTTAGTTGGTTAAAAGAAAAACGAACTAAAGTTTAATGTTATTTGTTCGGTATAGTTAAATATGGCGGTAGTTGCACCCACATTTTTATTTTCCTCTCCTCGCATCAGCGGGTAATGTTAAAACACTCTCGCCAATCAGATGGCCGTATGGGCTGGTGCGGGGGGAGAGGGGGACGGACAGCCACCGCGCGGGAGTTGGTCGTACGACGTCGTTTCGGAGTGACATCGCGCTGTGGCTAGGTCGAATACAAGTTATTTTACGGAGTCG
>DWLS01005410.1:0-12733 GCA_018246255.1 Pachliopta kotzebuea | reverse complement strand
ATATAAATATTAATTTTTATACGAGAAATATATTTGTATAAGAATAATGTCAAAAATATGCATAGTTATGATATTTAGTGACTTTCGGCACCACTTCCGGTTGGCCGGTTATACCGGAAGTACATATAAATATTAATTTTTATACGAGAAATATATTTGTATAAGAATAATGTCAAAAATATGCATAGTTATGATATTTAATGACTTTCGGCACCACTTCCGGTTGGCCAACCGGAACATGATATGGCTAAGAACCATCATCACCCACCTCAATATAATTGCCAAGTTTTGTTTTGACCGGCCTTACTATTTGACCAGGGCGCGACCATATTAAAATTCGTACATAGACACACACTTGACTAAATCATAGTCAATGCAAAATTTACTATAGAAAAGTTATAATCTGCTGCTCATTGAACAGGTTCACTTGTGTTGTGTTTTACTGGTGGTTGGTGACCGTCTAGGACTGTCTATTACTACTGGTTTTGTTTTTTTTTTTAATCCTCCCACTCTTGGTACATTTGGGCCAAGGCATATTACATTCTTTATTTATCAATTCGTGCTATTCCTTTCACTCTACTTTCATACATCCTTCTTTTATATCATCCCATTTCCATCTTTCATTCATCCTCTGAGTAAAAGAGTACTATTTATTTCTTATGACTATTACATTATTTTTAACTTATCTACTTTACATTCTTTGGTCTTATTTCTAATTAAATTTTTTCTTTTGACATTTCTCCTTTTATATTTATCTATTTTGTTTGATCCAATTCTTTTCCTTACGTTTTGTTAGCGCTTATTGTATCTGTTATCACCTTTTTACAGAATGATAACAGGATTTGAAGAATTCGGTCTTCACTCATCAGGGAGATGACGTTACCAGCGCTAACCTCCCTCTTCTAGTATTACTGTCAATAGCCGATAGACGTCCACTGCTGGACATGGACCTCTCCCAACAATGAATGGATTTGGGCCATCTCCATGCTTACCCATTGCAGGTTGGTAGGGACAGTACATTCTCATCATCACCTTTCATACCATATCATCGACAGTACAATGTTAAAAATAAACAAACATATAATATGTATTTAAAGATAACATATCGATTGCACTTTACTATCCAATGACTGATTAATTGCTTAGTTAAATTGTAGTCTCCGGTCTTTACGGACTGTCTGTTATTGTCGAGTGTTTTCACTGAAGTGTAGTAAATAAAATTGCCAGTGCAAATTGTGATAGAATAATATGTAATAGTAAGAGTAACTCTTTAACAGGAAATATTTATATAATATTATATCACTTACCATCAGGTTAAAGAGGACGTTAGCCTGATGGTAAGTGATACGGCGCTAGTGAGGATTACATACACATCATTGAGCCCGTTCCCTTAGTACATTAGCCGCTGAGTCTCGTTACCCCAGTAATTTACTTTATTTTCCTTTACTCCATATTCCTCCTTTTAACTTGATTGATAGATAATGTCCATAGGTAAGCATGTCTATTACAATCTCATTTTAAAATATTTCCATAACGATTCAAAGATAATATTTCCATTAAAACCACTACTTAATACATTACTATTTGACAGTAAAGATTACTATAACTCATCCATATGGCCTTTAACAACAGATGCTATGAAATCAATTGATGTACTATATTAAAGTGATAACTAGATTTCTAGTTATAAGAAAATCAATCATCATTCATCATCATCACCTGCCGATAAACGTCCACTATTGAACATAAGCCTCACATAATAATGGGGGAATTTGGGCCAATCTCACCACTCAGGCTTAATGAGGATTGGTGGTGAACAAAGCCTCGTTTGTTGGGGTTTGCTTGGGTTCCAGGAGTTGCTGTGTGGGATCATTTACACCCCATTACTATTCATCGATTGTAATTGGAACTACTGTCTGTCTAGTCGAGATTAACGGAGACCGACCAGTAAATAATAGTATCTTTATATATTAGAAAGATTTATAAAGAAGAATCTTTTCTAATAGATTATAAAATCTATTATGACCTAGCTATGACAATAGTCTAGATTTTATGGTACTATTAGGATTTTTTTCCTGTACAGAAAACATAGAAGCAAATGTAACGGGAAACCGTCATATAATAATCGAACGTTATTAGCAAGTTAAGCATTTTGTTTACACAGTTTTTTTTATTTTAATCTTATTTGTGGAATAGCTTGAGTATGTAATCCTGTAGCATAGTCAACTACTGGAGGAATAGGAACGTTTAAGTGCAGGTTCAATGCCGACAATTGACCATGTTCACTACTCACTGTAGTAAAAACTTTTTATAGTGTATTTTTTATTTCGTTTACATTACTCTGTGTTATATAAAAGTAAGATGATTGAATAAAAAAAAACTTTAAAATACATGATCCATGCAAGAGTTACTGCTGGAGGTAAAAGTGGTATTGGTTAAAAAGAGAGATTGTTAAATATAGTGTGAATTATATATGGAGTGTTGTGATAAAGATATTCAAGGAAACTGCAAAGTGATCTCAGTTGATGATGACGGCGGCGCAGCTTCTGATAAATGCAGTCAAGGTGCTTCATATAGTGGGGATGCAGGATTATGTTAGTATACCTTCATATCTGTAAATCATCATAATCATCAGCCGATAAAATTCCAGTCCAAGATATGAGCCGTTTATTTTGAAAGTGACCTAACTCAGTTTTTCAATTTTCTGCCGGTACAACTTCATGTTATTTATCAGTGACGCACTTCAGATTGCTTATATTCAGAGAAAATACATTTTTTACACATAAGTTTTCCGAATTAATTGAATAAGTTATCCTATATTATAGACCTGGAGGAAATGCTTTCACATACTTGCCTTCGCGAGGGCAAAGACAGGTTATGTAAAACTTGCACCGACTAAAACCTGATGGTCCTGATCGGAGAGTCAAGGGAATGCTTTTGGAACACCTTCACGATCCGCAGGATAAGGTCTGCTGTAATAGGTGTGAGATTTGAACCGTCTTCCAACACACTGGCTCAAAATGAATTGGTGATGTTGGCTTGGATATCGTGAGTTGTTGTGTAGCACCTGTTTTAATATTTTTAATATTTCTTTGCAGATAACGGAGGAGTTCCGCGACATCCCGGCGTCTTTCGGCGACGATTTGCCGATTGAAGGACTGCGGGGCATGCTGGTGCAGGGCGAGCCGCCGGACGGCTGCGGAACACTTCCACCACCGCCGACCAACACAGAAAACTTTACTGGGAAATGGATTGTCCTTCTCGCCAGGTGAAACTCTTCTCTCGCCGCTCTTCATACCGGAAGACAGTAATATTTGGGACCTACTGTTTGTAGGCTGCAATAGGAGTTCCAGAAGGTCCTACCTAGACGGTCTGCGGCAATAGAGACCACCTACAACCAGTATGTTTTAACATTTCTTGCCCTCTTCTGGCTTCTTCTTGGTCAGCTTACTAGCGCGCTCCTCTCCTTCTTTCGTCGGCTCGTCCTTTTGCTCCGACTCCTGCTTCTGCTCTTCCTCCGAGTCCTCGTCGGACGTTAACAGTTTTCTGTTTCAAATCAACAAATCCATAAGTATTATGCAGAAAATGAATTATAGTCTAACATTAAGACAGCAGCAATAAAAGTTAATAGAATTAAAGGAACGATGGCAACATTGATCCGAGATGTTCACTTGTGGTTTATACCAACACGTAACAAAGTTAGTGCTGGTTAAGATTGCCCTGTCGCTGATAGATCCGGGGCATCATAACGGCTGGTGGCTTTCGCGGTAGGTTTAGTGGGTAGGGGCCGCCCAGGCCGAGTCCCACACACCCCTCCGGACCCACCCAGGGCACCGGCGGAACTTCCGTAAAAGGATTCCCACGCGTTAAAAAAAAAAGTCTATCATCATCAGACTAATATAAAAGTAGAATCTGCTGATGAGATATATTTCTTGGTAATAAAAACGCCTGCAACAAAAATCTGTTATCACATTTTTTTATTCTACGAGACGAGCAAAGCGTTCACGTGATAGTTAGTGACATGTCTACCCATATCGTGGCGCTGGTTAAGATGTTAAACACAGCACCATAAAGCTCTCGTCGTCTTGAGACATGAGGTGTTAATACATTCACTGCCAAACACTCGGATCCGAGTACATAGGGTCCGTAGTTGTGTCTCCAAATCAGGTTTGAAAAAACAGTTAACTCAATTTCCTTTTTTTTTTAAAAAAAAAGAAACTTATTTACTACATCAATCGTTTACATGTACATTGATAAATAATATTTCAAAATAATTGGTTTCCATAGATGATGTATTTAACGTGGGCAATGAATGTGTTAAGTCCCGATACTAAACTCTATATTTATTAATAGTAATTATGGAGACCGGCTAGTTGTATGCAAACTTTATTACTTTTCGATTGAAAAGCGCCACATCTAATGAAATTACTGTGGTAACGAAACTATTAAAAGACATGTAATGTTAGAGAAAAATCTTTTCTGAGATTGCATTGTTGTAATCAGACGCATCATTCGTTCTGGTTGCAAATATCATCTTTTCGCTGTTTGCAAATTCTAAAAGACATCTTCTAATTTGTTGTTTATGAAAAATTTGCAGTTTTTCTGAACTCTTCGTTTAAAAACTATTCACAGATATAACTGCAGTTTCGAAGTGAAGATCCGGAACGCGCAGTCGGCTGGTTACGACTGCGCGATAGTACACAACGTCAACTCGAGCGATCTGGGTGAGTTCTAGTGACGCTATGTATATATTGGTGTCTAAGGGGTCCCAGACAATTCAACGCCAACCTCACCTGCTCGTGGTGCAACTTGCTAAAGAACAAACGAGGCTCTGGATCCATACCAGCCCGCATTGAACCAGCGTGATGGGAGGCGGCCTAAATCCTCCCACTATTGGACATCTATCGGCTCATGTTATGTATATATTTTATACAACCAAAAATATCATAAGAACGGATACCAATTTACATATTACTATACATATTTAATCTCATTTAGTTGTTTATGATTACTGTCAGTTTGCAAATTTTTTGAGGGGAATTAATATACTCAGAGGGTTTTATTGTAATTATACTCCTATGATGCATAACCTCAAAAAAGCTAGTCACAGATAAATATCTAATAATTTATATTTTCCAAACAATCATTTAAACAATGGTTATTTTTTTCCTGTCTATAAAATATTAATTTGAATACTCCTCTTGCGCAATGATCCTGAGTCCTCACCTCCAATACAATAATGCTCCTCCAGTTCTACCTAGAAATGTCATTAAGTGATAATTTAATATATTTATATGCTACATAGTATTGAATATATTTATTTGGATTTAGCAACAAACATAATTAGGAACTACGGTCTCTGGCGGAATGTTAAACAACTTTACGATCCGCGGGTGGAACACTATGAATATGATCTATAGATAAAATTAAACAACTATCGTGTATCACATAGAAAAGTAGTCCTTCCTTCCGCGAGTTCGCACCGTCGATAGTGAAGAGTAGTACATGACCTCTTATCGGTTACTCGCACTATACCGATATCGCGGCTCCGAGTGCAGGGCTCCTGCACCCTGCACACTCCAGTGCAGTGGGTGGCAGAGTGCGGATATGGCGAGCCAATTTTACCACCGTACACAACATATCAATAAATATAACGTAAGTTTTTCCTTTTTCAATACCTATAAAAAAAACCCGGTACAAGTTTCCGCAGGGATGTGTTTTAGATCCTCTCATTATAACTTTAATTTTTATTTTAGTATTTTAA
Organism: Pachliopta kotzebuea; assembly: GCA_018246255.1. NCBI lineage: Eukaryota > Metazoa > Arthropoda > Insecta > Lepidoptera > Papilionidae > Pachliopta > Pachliopta kotzebuea. The sequence goes on along the minus strand of DWLS01005410.1, from coordinate 6,969 downwards.
TACTTGCGGCGTAATGGTGACACTTGAATTGTAATATGGAGGTCTGTGGTTCGATGCCTGGAAGGGTTTTTTCCCACCCACTTAACTATTAACAATTTGATTGTGTTCCGCCTTTCACTATATAAGGGCCAGAGTATTGATTGATTGAGAGCCACAAAAATATTAATAACAAGTCTTTTCTTTTTGTTTTATATATATTATTTTATTATACGATATTATTAATATCTTTTGTAGTTACATTTCTTTCTAAATTTGCTTCCAGAGATTTTTTTTTAATTTTTGTCACATAAAAATCATTTTGCTATATAGTTCAATTATTAAACGTTTCTTTAACGGCATGTATTTTTTAAGAAGTAAAGCAAAAGTTAACGCTTCCGGCCCTAATGGATTGTTTTTTTCCTATAGATCCGAAAATACTTAGAGATAAAGTCCTCGAAAAAGTAGAACCATATCGAGGTACTCAAAGGTTTAGGACAAGAAAGAACTCACCATAAATAAATAGTAACAGAGACAACGATTTTTATTTGTTTACAATAATAGCAAATATACCGTTCAATGTATATAACGGCAACAAACTACTTCATTACAGATGTAATAAAAATTGTTTATAATTTTTTATCACAAACTACATATTTACTGCAAAAGTTTATAAATACCAATATATTGTATTTTTAGCTGTAGAAATCAGCTGTTGTGCTTTAACTTACAAAGAGTATGTTAATTTGTTTCTGTTTTACCATTTTCTTTATAATATCATCAGCTGATAAACATCCTCTGCTGGACATAGGCCAACCCTAAAAGGTGGGGTATTTGAACTGCCTCTACCACTATGGCTCAATGACCACGAGCCAGAGCCTCATTTGTTGATTAGAAGGGTGCACAACGAGCAGGTGAGGTGGTTAGCTTGGGTCCTGTGAGTTCTTCCGTGGAGTGCTCTCTTATAATCCTGTCTCTTTACAAATTAACTACGAATTGTCTTCAGGTACCATCATCAACTAAACCTCCACTGAAAATAGGGCTCAGCAACCGGTCAGATGTCACCTGCCTCCAATGATTGTGATCACCATCAAATCATTGGTGCTCTTGGCAAACGGTCTCGGTTTAAAGATCTTCCTTTCTCAACTGTCCTATCTTCGTACTCCTTATTAAAAGTAATTATAAATATTTTTTATTCCAGAGACGATGTCAGCAAAAAATCCCGATGGAATAAAAATACCTTCGGTGTTCGTGAGCGATCTCGCCGGGCTTATACTCTCCGATCAGTACCTATACACCTCCAACCAGTGAGTAAGAGTTCACTACCAGTAAATCTACATTCATCATGTCGAAGACGGTATTTCAGTATACCACTTATCGCACAGATTTTTTTTAAAAACAACCACTATAAAAATCATTTTGTTGGTAATGGTTGATGGTAAGGAATGCACTTGCCCATAACAAAGTGGCGTTGGTTAAGATGGTACATACAACACCATATTGCGCTCGTCGCCTTGAGACGTAAAGTGTTAAGTCTTGTTACCCCAGTAATTTCACTAGCATACAGCACCTTTCAAACCGGACAGTAATGTGTTGCACAGAACTGTTTGGCGACTGCAATAGGAGCTGCGGAGCTTCCTGTCTATACAGTCTCTAACAATGGAGATCTACCACCAGTAAAATGATATCATAAATACATAATAACTCTTGGAATACGTCAACTTTCTCATAATGTTTTGCTTCACCGGAAACTCACGCTCAGTGAAGGTCGAACCCTTCTCTCTATAATACGTATAGCGTGTATAAAACATCATGATTTCGTTACAAAATTTAATAATATCTTTCCAGTTACTATATAATGGTGAACGGTGAGCTGCCGTATAACATCAACAGCCTGCTGGTGCCATTTGCCGTTGTGGTAGTGTTGTGCCTCATCGTAATACTCATATTTATGGTGAGAGACTCTCATTCAGAATTTATCCATATGGAATATAAATGCAAAAAGTAAAAAATTAGGATTACTGTAAATAAATATATTATGATATTACTCATAAATACTTCGATACAATTAATTAGTATGTAAACACGGTCTAATATGTAATTGCAGATAGTGAAATGCATAAAGGACAGGAGGCGCGCGCGCAGGCACCGGTTGCCGAATCGTTCGCTCAAGAAGATACCCACGTGCAAGTTCAGCAAAGGCGACCCGTACGACACCTGCGCCATCTGTCTCGAAGACTATCAAGAGGGCGAGAGGCTGAGGGTGTTGCCCTGCGCGCACGGTCAGTTTACCTACTACTATCCTCAACTAGACGAGAGCCAATTTAACCGGATGATAAGTGATACACGAATATGTATGCAAACATTATTTCGTTTCCATATAAAGGGAGCTGCGGCTAATGCAAGTTATTTGATGGCGCTTCAACCCTTTATGAAAGATTTGGCTCCTGCTGAAAAGTAGAGACTTTGTCATTGGACAAGGGCCTTTCCACGACCTTATCCTGCAACTGGTGCTGATCGCAGATAAACCCACAAACAAAAAAAAAATTATACGTTATGTCTCAAAATATACAGTGTGATTGTGTAAAAGTCATAACTATAGTTTAATTGCTAAGAGTAGAACCTTACCAGACAGAAGTCCTAACGTCTCATAGGCATATAAAAACACTATAGAAAAAGTAAATAAGTTAATTAATGCTTGACTACGATTCCACCTGGTGTTAAGTGGTGATGTGGTCAGAGGTGGTAAATCGCATTAACCTAGTAGATGCCTATTCACTTTTGATTTGAAATAAATTCATACATAGTTGATTCTTTACTTTAATAATTGTGTGTTGCATGTGATAAATGCAGCGTACCACTCCAAATGCATCGACCCGTGGCTGACGCGCAACCGTCGGGTGTGCCCCGTGTGCAAGCGACGCGTGCTCGCGGCTGGCGAGAGGCGCGCGCACTCTGACAGCGACACAGACACGGAGCCCCTGGTCACCTCACAGCCAGCGCAAGCACCGCATACGCAGGTGAGATAATGATGAACAACAAAAAAAAAGCGCTGTTTTTTTCAATTGAATGCATCGGATTGTTGCATCGATATAATATCGATGTATCAATTAACATATCGATGTTTTCTGTACATCGATTGCTTTTCAAATTGTTACTTATATATTATTTAGATGCACGCACTTACTTTTGTTTACTTCTCCAATGTGTTCACAGACTTATTATGTTTAATATTACATATAACGTGCTGTTCAGTTTAACACTTTGATTTATAAACATTATTGCTAACACCTGTTAGCTTGAGCCATCGGGTAGAAGGGTTTTTAAAAACTACATGCTTGGAACTACTGTCCCAAGTCAAGATGTTAAGTTAATAAAAACTGAGAGAGAACTGATTTTATTTAGTAAGCTTCTTATATATTAAGGTTATACAAAGGGTCCTTATGGATAGTTTATAAACTATATGTGATTAATGGATCTGTTATCCGAGTATAACGGGTTCCTATTTCACTTTATGAGTAATTGATTCCTTTGTTCATTGTCGGTCTTTCTCTTATGACAATATAACTGACGACACAGCAAATTTTATAATGAATTCTGAATCAAGCTGAGTAAATAATTAATACAAAATTTAAAATAATATGATTTTTGAAGCCAGGGACTGCAACTAACGGTAAGAGAGAAACGGCGGATCAATTCAGTCGGTCTTTTCACACTTTTACACTACACTAACCTCTATAATGTTAGCGGCTTTTTCAACCAGTAATACCACTTTTTGATGAAACACCTTGTAAGTGGTAAATGATGTAATTAACAAAAGACAAAAAAAATAGTTAATAACTGTAGAGAAAGAGAAAGGGGTAGGTTTGATTGTTTGCCTTTTCGATGCATCGAAAAAAAAACATCGATATATACTCGATGTTTAAAACATTACAATACATCGGTTTTGATTCGATGCATTGTTACTATACATCGAGTATTTTTGAAACATCGATGTATATCGTCCACGCCTAAGGTGAGTACAGCGCGTGCGCTCACAACCTGCCACATGTAAAGATTCGATGATTCGACAGATAGCGCAGATGAAATAACTTTGCTTTATTATCCATCGACCTATAAATGACATCCATTTAAATATAAAAACAATCACATAAAAAAATAATAAGTTATTTATTTGTTACCACAAACCAAAGAAAATAAAAAAGCATTCAAGTTATCTATAAACATTTCACTATATGATTTTGTGAATTGCTTTTGCCTATAATAAGTAGTAAACCCGTGTTATTTGTCACAAGGTCTCCAAATTCCGTACAGTTATCATTACTATATAACTTAGAAAAAACAAGTAAATATATTTGTAGTGAATGTGTGGGGTCTTGTATCATCATCATGAACAAGTCCACTGCTCTAGGTTTTACCCAATAATGGAGAGATTTGTTTGTTGTTTACGAGTGTTTATTATATTGATTTGGTAAACTGTATAATACAAACAATTGGCCCATACAAAATTCTGAAACATTGGTCACCCACAACTCGGGAACCCGACCACATATCAACAAAATTTCAGGGGTTCTAATCTTATCTAAGCGAGATCTGTCTGTATGACAAATGTTCAGCACCAGCTCATACCCCTTGTAGTTCTAGATATTGAAAATTGTTGACAGACATTGTTGTTTAAATAAAGATATTGCCATAAAGTGATGCAATGAATATTAGCTACCACCTGGTTTGAATTATAACAAGTCTATGTCATATCAGCACCCATGTTGTTCTATAGTGGTTATGAAATATACAATACTATGTATACATTTGCCATAAAAGATACAGTTTGGGAAAAATTCAATCCATGTTGTATAATGAGGAAGCAAAGCACATATTACCTTTACATAAACATATATATATATTTAATGCTTCTCATTCTTCAGGGTGGGACGTTTGAGGAGCAGAGGGAGAACCCGTTCGTCCGCGCGGCCAGGTACATGGCGCGTTTGAGAGGACGCAGCGTCCCAGAGACTGATGATGCAGAGGTACTAAATTTCAATTAAATAAACTCTTCAATCAGTACCTTAAAGGGGTTTATGTCTCTTTGGGACCACCAAGCCGGTTTTTTTATTTTATAAAGGTGCAGGTTAATGCCTGACCGTGATCCCACCTGGTGTTATGTGAAGATGTAGTCTGATGGTAAAGCGCATTAATAGGCAAATGCTTATTCACTCTTTTTTTGAAGACAACCATTAACCATTTAGTAACAATTCATTATTTCTTACAGGGCGCTCAAACACCGGAAGAAGCTGAACCGATAAATAATGACGAAATGTAAGTGATGTACAAATTTTAAAGTACCCCCAGTAGTACTCCTTTCTTAATACGTCAAAGCGATGAGTCGAGCAAGACGTTCACCTGATGGTAAGTGATACGCTTGCCCATAACAACGGCGCTGGTTAAGACGATATTCACATCACTACATTGCGCTCGTCGCCTTAAGACATAAGGTGTTCAGTCTCATTACCCCAGTAATTACACTATTTACAGCACCCTTCGAACAGGAACACAGTAATATTTGCTATACGGTCTTCTGTAATCGCCTGTCATTGCTCACGCTGATGCTTCGCCTCATGAATAATTTATACAAAATATTTAAGATTACACCAGCAAACTGAATTAGAGAACTGGGTAGTAAACCCATGAGGTTGACAAAATTACAAAGCCTCATCAAAAACTAGATTTAAATAAAAAATTAACTAAGAGCGTGACTTTTAGTTCGTATTTATGTCACTGACTGAGTTATGAGTAAATGAATACCTGCACTTTTGGTTGTAGTGTGGATGTGGACGACTCACAGCCCCTGATCGCGACCGTGGTCGAAGGAGGCGAGAGGTCCGGGCGGCGCGCACGTCGGGCGCGGCGCACGCGCAACTCTCGGCCGCGCGCCAACCCATCCATCAACAGCGAGACCCGCGGCGAGATCGGTAAGGAAATATCATTACAATTCATTCACATTAACATACCACTGGATTCCATCATCATTGAGAGTGCTGCTCAAACACAAAATTCAGTAATCACCGATCAAGAGGATCCATAGTTTTAGTACATCAAGAAAATAATTGCTTTAAGTAGGCACTTAAAACAATAGGCATTGTTGGTAGTTGGAGATTTGTGACCCAAAAAGCAAACACCTTTTCCATCACGCCAACACACTGGTGGTAGGTCTCTGTAGCTGGAGACTGTCTAGGTAGGTACCACAGCAGTTCCCATTTCTACCTTCTAATAGTAAAGTACAAACTTTATTGTGTTCCGATTTGAAAGGTGCTGTATGCTAGTGAAATTATTGAAGTAACGAGACATGTCTCAAATCGTCGAGCTCAATGCGGTGCTGTTTTACATCTTAACCAGCGCTATTTTGTTATGTTCAAGTATATCACTTACCGTCAGGTGAATGCCTTGTTGGTCTCATCGAATAAAAATACAGGTTGTTACATCTGCGGTACATTCCTTGTCTGGAAGCTCAAGCTCAGTGGGGACTGACCACATAAGCTATTACCATCGCACCGTTCACCATCAGCAGGGAGTTCATCCTCATACTCTAAAGCCGAATTTCCTCCCAAGAACCATCAAGTTATGGAATGAACTCCCGGCCGAGGTATTCCCAAGCTACGGAATGGAGTCGTTAAAAAAAGGATGTAATATGGTTCCTTCGGAGTCGGCAACGCGCTGGTGGTGCCTTTGGTGCTGCAGGAGTCTATAGGCTACGGTAACTGCTTACCATCAGGCCGTATGCTTGTTTGCCAGTTTAGTAGTATAAAAAATATATATATGAAAATAGTGATTCCCAAAGTGTTCTTTATCGATCCCTAGAGGTCTATGGCAACCAGCAAGGGGTCTACGTCAGCGACAAAAAAGTTTGGGGTTCCACGATGTGGATCTCAACACGTACACTGATAGTACCTATTTACTTACATCATACTATCTTATAATATCAAAACATATACATTA
>DWLS01005409.1:0-12734 GCA_018246255.1 Pachliopta kotzebuea | reverse complement strand
CTTCTCAACTTATCCGTCACCGGCGCTACTTTCAAACTTCCTCTGATATAATTGTTTCGTATCTTATCACTTCTTCTTGTATTTTTTATGTCTTTATGGGGAAAAAATTATTTATTATTAGTATTATTAGACATCACTTGACGTTACTCTCACGTGGTGTTAAGTGGTAATAAGGCCGTGGACGGTGAAGCGTGTTCGCAAAAAATACTCAAAAACAGACACTTATTATTGTAATTAAAGATTTACAACCACATATACTATGAAAGCAAATAAATCGCTTTGATCAATTACTGTCGTAAATATTGTTTGTGAATCTTAATTGTTATGAACACAAACTTTTATAAGACCAGGACTTACAATGCGTACCACGGGAGAAGCTGCTCTGCTGGGAACGAGACTTGGACTCAAATATGTTCCTACTATAGAAACATCACCTGAAACCCAAGATATTATTTACTTGATGTAATATTTTGTCCTAAAATTATTTCTGTTATGTACAGAATCCATCTAGTTATTCTGGGATGTTAAAGATCCCACACAATACCTCGCGGGAACCACTCCCACCTCAACTGCTCGTAGTGCACCTTGCTAATCAAGAAACGAGGCTCTGGTTTCTCCCCAAACCGCATTGTACCATCGCTGTGTGGGATGACCCAAACACTGGGTGTATTACTGGGAGAAACCTTTGTCCAGCACTGGACGTATATCGGCTAATGAAGATTTAATTATTACTAATTAATCCTGTGATCTATCAAAGGACACAGCAATTAATTAGTTTTCGACTAGATATAACTCTGGTGTATTATAAACGTATCTGCATTTTGCCTTTTTAAATTTAAATCACGTCATCACCAACATTGAATTCTAATATAAGTACAAAACAATTACATCCGTCTTAAAATATTATTTAATGCACTTGGCTTATATTATAACAATTAAGCATACCTGGACCTCGCCAAGGAGATTTGGAAAGAGGCGAAGAGCTTCGAGGTAGACCAATGTCAGACGATATATCCTTGATGAGCTCCAATAATGTATCTCCAGGAGTAGGCGGCATCTCTATAGGAGAAGGCACTCGAGAACCTTCTATTGGAAATAAAACCAGAGATTTTAAAAAAGAAATATGAAAAAATCAAGTAGTATTTCATTGCTTGATTTACACGTAAAGTATTAAGAAGTATAAAGTGAGATTCGTTGTTTTAACATTAAAGAATAAATAGGAATAAAGATTAAATGAACGTCTATCTAGATTTTTAACGTTTCCTCCTATTGCTATTGTCACTATACATACATTTAATAGAAAACGCAAAACGCTCACTAAATCTAAATGCAAAAAACAAATGTGTGTACCGAAGAAGTTCTAAGACAAAACATAAAAGCCAATGGATTTGTAATTGAACAGAAAATATAGAGAATGAATATTGGATCATAAAATAACATACAAACAAATTATATGAACAGAGTTAATTCATTGCAAGGGGCATGGGTTTGTCAATACCTAAATAAAGGGTGCTCCACATATTTATAATATAAGTAATAAATATCTTAAACTTATTTAAGAATTAAAATTTTACCTGGAACAGGTGAACGCAATACAAGCTTGCGAGCTTCATCCATGGCTCTCTGCAGATTTTGTTGATTCTTGAATGACTCTCTAGTACGACAGCGGCCTATTTGTGTTCTATATAAAGTTAAGAGAATTATGAAATTTATTTAAACAGCATTACAATTTGCAATTTTTATTCATAATAAAGAAAACATCTCTTACGATATTCCTGCACTTGCTAAAGTTCTATCCCACATGGCTGAACTGGTCGACGCTACGGCCATCTTCGCAATTCTTCTAAATCTGGACAAAGCACTTTCATGCTCTGGTCTGCCTTCATCGTCGACCGGTGCCACAGGGGCTACTTGGAAATCCTTCATCAAACGTCTCTCCCATATCTTCATACGTTTCGCAAGTACCGCTAAAAGTTATTTCATAGTATTAACTATTATCTATTCCACGCTAACAACTTGTTCTTGTTTTTATGATACCATAAGAAAATACAATTCCCGTAAGATATTTGCCTTTAACCTTCTGGAGAAGCCACCTAGAGCTTCCGCTCAAGCTCAATAGGAATCGACCCTATGCTTCTTCGAGTACATACATACAGACATACGACGGCTTATACTATAACCTTTCTGTGTAGTATATAGTTTGATGAAAATGATTATTTATACTTACTCTTCTCTTTCCTATCAGTAAACGAAACGTCCATTCCATTCTTCTCGAACACATCAAGCAGTTCGTATCTCAAAGCAGACACGTCTCCTTTCAGTTCATTGATATCATCTTCAGTGACAGGTTCGTCATCCATCTTTCTATGCATCGCCGAGACATATCTCCATACTAAGGCGCGCATAACAGCTGTATAGCGGACGTCGTTTTCCTTCTCCTTCTGTTCCTATTAAAATCATTGAGATAAGCTATAAAATTAATCATTGAAATATAAACATCAAATTAAACATATCCCTTGTAAAATGACAAAATTTTACCACCAATTTATATTCATGTAACTATAAAAGTGTTATTACACTTATAGCTTGAATAATGCAAATAAGTACCTCTACTTTCACGTTCTTCATTTTATCCTTATTTCGGAGCCCGAATAACTTGCTGAACAGCTTCGGAGTAGGGATTATATTAAATGGAGGTGGTAACGTTGCACCTTCCTCGAAATAGCTCATCCACAAACGAGTTCGCGCAAACTTCCACTCGACATCTGAATGTTCCTGAATGATTCAAGAGAAATTTATTTGATTAAAAATCATTGCATATATATTTACTTAATAGTAAATTTAGTCAAAGTATACTTTCAATAGGAAATTGTGCGTTAAAATCACAGAAAACAAAATGTGGTGGCAAGATCAAAAAAATTGCGATGATGTAGTAAGAGTAATAAATAATTATAACCAAATATTACCATCAGATATTTTAAACATTATTAACGTAATCAAAGCATTATGATTTATAACATTTTACTGTTATTCTAAATAATGCCAAATAATTACAACTTACGTCAATCATCGCATAAGAATTCGACATCATTGCAATGAGGAGATTCAAGAGAACAATGACGTTGATCACGGAGTACGATCCGAACATCAGTAGACCCCAGAACCTCGTGTAGCTCTTGATGCCGGCAAGCTCGAAGTTTTCAAGCCCCACCATACCGAATGAGGCCCAGAAGAGAGATTGTGATGCTTCAAACACGCTAAAGATTAAAAGAGAACATTGAATAACTATATAAATAAATGATTGAAGAGGAACTTTACTTTTTTTTATTTAGTCTACTTTTATGTGATTAAATGGATCGAAAGACCCATCTTCCTATCCTTTGCTTACAGAGTAGACGTTTGCTATCAATCAACCTTCAAAATGCATGTATTTTGGATATGTAGCTTTACGTTTTTCCTTGTCAGAAAAAATCTCCAAGTCCAGCAATAGCAAAAAACTGGGCTACTTATTTATCTTAATCATTATGTCAAAATATAGTAGATATCATTTATAATTTATTATTTTTAGTACATATTATTAGTACAGTGTATAAAAGTGAATTTTATAACTGGTTCTATTTTTGCTATTTAGTTGAAGCTCACCACGAAATATCAGATTGAAATCTAACGTAGGTACATTAATTATCTCAAAAATTTCGTGTTCAAATCAGTTAAGAATAACAAGTGGCCCATACAAAATTCTGAAACTTTGGGCATCCACAACTCGGGAACCCGGCCACATACCAACAAAATTTCAACGGCTTTAATCTTATCTAATGAGATCTGTCCGTATGACAAATTACAGCACCAGCTCCTACCCCTTGTAGTTCTGGAGATCAGAAATTGTTAACGGACAGACGAACGGACGGATATTGTCATTTAAATAAGGATAACAACATGAAATTACACTGTATAAGAATACGTGTCTTATATGCTTCTAAATCTACTGAATAAAAAACCAAATCTTAAGCAATTTTTATATTAATACACCGACAAAACATTCATATAAAAAAACAAAGTTGTATCTATAAATAACCATTAGCCGTCGAGAATGCAATGAGTGAAACATATTTTAGCCATTGGGGAACCGCCGCTTGTTGTATTATCTGGAAAACTCTCACGGTACACTAACCCTCTACCCTTGCTCGCTGTGCCTGCAACGACTTAGTTGTCGAAAACCTTGATTTTATAAGGTTTCGAAATACCACCTTAATATGCATGATAATCCATGGTGGCTCGTAAAGTCATACAATCAACTTCATCTATCTTCAGCGTATTCATTTTAACATTTATGTCCTCCTCTAATTGGATTTGTGTTTGTAAAAGGTAACGCAACGAAAAATTTGCCTCTTGCAGCATTTGCTGCAGTTGTTCAACGCTGTGTCTCAACATTTCACATTCATAATACAGCGATTGGCCCGGAGGATCGCGAACTAACTCAGCACTAATCCTCTGTGCGCGTCTGCCTAGTCGCGTGTGCGCTAAACCAACGTTACCCTCTTTGTCTGATAAAGCCTTCTGCAACTGTAATATATTGTTTTGCATCGCCGATATCTTCTCGCTGGTTTCTCGATGCATATCTTCAAGTTTGGCCTTTGCGATTTTAGTTTCTTTTATACGCTCATTAAACGCATGATTGCATTTATTGAAAGCGACCCACAAGTCATCAATCACTTGGTTAAGCAAGGTGTCGACAAAAACTCGAATCGGACGCGCACTTGTCACTTCTCTAGCAGCTGACTGAATGTTTTTAGCTGAAACTTCATTGTACTCTTCAGCTGATATACTCGCAGGATCTAAATTAGAATAACCTTCGTAAACAGAAAGGCATAAGTCGGTAGGTTTTAAAGAAAGGGAACCTTTGTCAGAATCAATAGCAGCTTGTTTGTATTGGAGATCGCGATCTACGAGATAACGTATGGAACGTAAACGGCGCATTTGTTCGTTTAGTTGTTCTAAAGTGCGTTTTATTAGACTTTGTCCACCTAGTATGGTTGTTATTTCCTGTTGCAGTGCACTCTCTACATCATCAACGACTAAATCTATGCCAATCCGTCCGTCACGCAAAATGAGACATTTTCGGCAGATGGTTAGGGCGTTTGCTTGTAATGAAGCTAAGCAATCGAGACACCTCGTTTTATACATACTAAGAGCTTCCAGTTCCAAGCAGATTTCTTTTCTTTGTATTTGGAGTTCCTTCTTAATGAATTCGACGTCACCGATACGCTCTTCGATGCGCCGGTCGGTGGTCGCTTTCATAATAGCCGCGCGTTCACCCGTTTCCTCGCGGATCCTCTCGGATTCGTTGATAACTCTTTCGGCAAGTTGCTGCTGATCTTCGGTATTTCTGCACCGTTGATCGTTGCTCAACCTCCATTCCTCCAAAGTAAATTTAGCAGAGCGAGGCGGAACACAAACGAGGCTTTGCTCAGATAGTCTCGTCCTTGCGACCGGAGCCCCGATGGCATGGCGAACACCGAATTGACTATCACTCATTGTAACGATAAAAAAAATCGCAAAAAATATACAAAACAATTGTATAAGCAAGTCTACCGTATGAAATTATTTTTATAAATTGAAAGCAATGTTTGTTTATTACTATAGAAACATACCTGGCAACAGTACCAATACATTAGTAATAAATACTTTTTATCTTACTTGGGATCCTAAGTTTCAATATCTTGAAAAAAAAATGGGTTAAATGTTAAAAATAATTTTAATAATGACTATTAATATGGCTTACTTTCCAAAACTCCGCCATTTCGTACAAGAATCTCCTGCATTATCCCAATCCGGAAGACCTCCGGGAAGCACGTAACACTTTCGTTTCTCCAAATCAGCAAAATACCAAAGCAATTGATTCAGACCTATTTTGAGAAATCAAAATAATTTTTAAAACAATTTTTTTTTTTATTATGTTTCTTATATATTTTTAATATTGCTGCAAGTTCTGAATAGTATTCATACTTACCACAGGCGAAAGCGAAGAGAACTAAGCTGTAGATGAAGAAGAACTTGACTATATCGATGACCATACGGCCGAGGGAGATTTGTAGTGGTCCCAAATAAGGATTGATAGAGAACAGGTGCACCAGCTTTAGAGCACTAAAATAAAGCAATTGATTAATTTTTAAATCGTTTCCAAAAATTATCTTTCTCCAAATTTTAAAATTTGATAACTTTTCTTTTATGACACAACTTTATTTACGGAAAAGACAACAACATCTTAGAAGTTGTACCGGTTGTAATAACGAAAGAAATTACATTATTTGAAGCATAAAATAATACTAAACTACTAAAATTTCACATAAAATCGAATAACAAAATATACCTAAAGATATTTGCAGCAGCAAACAATCCTTCTGCAATCAGCTGAGGGTCGTAGGCATCCCATTGCTCCCTCGGGATGTACATTGTCTGGGGGTCCTTCTCGATTTCGGCTTTCTGTTGCATGTAAGCTACAATACGAAGGAGTGCCACAGCGACGTATAGTGAGTTACGAGTAAAATCGATGAAATTCCACATATTTCGCAGATATGAACGAATACCCTCCACGTAAATTTCTTGCATTTCTTCCCATATAAATCCTGTAATATTAACAAATTATTTAATAGTTTATCAATGATTTGATCAATTCATATAATATCAAACAACAAATAGAATTCGTCTAAGTAGTCTATTTATACATAACTAGGATTTATAAATATTCTGGTATTCCATGTATTTAATAAACTAAAATGGTATCCTTGTCTTTTTCTTATTGCTGTTAACATTACGCTATCTCATTGCAGCCACCGTAAGGGTATTATTAAATATAAAGCACCTTCTTACCTAAAACATAAATGAAGACAAATATTTCTAAGAAAGTCGGAGCGTTCCCTCTCTGCTTCAAAAATTCGTTCTCCAGATTCTTTATCATCTGCTCTGACCCAAACATTTGTATCAACTGAACCTCTGCCCGTTGCGACACCAATATCAAAATCACTAATAGAAATATAAGATTTGTTAGCATCATAAATATTAATATCTAAAATAGTTGGCTTCTCAACATCCAATTCACTACTTTAAAATGAGCCTTCTTTTTTAGTCTAAATCTTCGACTACTCTTACTATCTGTCGTGCGAAGTCTCTCACCATAATATAGTTATAATCCTAGTACCGCTTTTGTTGATAAGTTTCATTGTAAGCTTCAAAAATATCTTTCACGAGTAAAAAATAAGTAATTTTGTTTTCTAGAGTGATAAAAAGATTCCATTCTAGATAGTATGTTAGTAATGTAATATCTATAACTTTAGCTTATTATAAGATGTAAATTTCATTCACTACAATTTTATTAGTAAAAATTTTTAAGAAAAAATTAAACGATAACTTCTTAATGTAATCAATTACTTACAAAGGAAGAAAAGATAACTCGAAGCATGAATTAAGAACTTCATGAAAGGCTTCCTCATCAACTTGCCGGTCTCGCAGTTAGGTGCGATCATGTAAAGTGAACAGTAGAAGGGGAAGAGTATTGCGACTCGGAAGATTATCATAATCTTCTCTAAAGCTGACTTCCGACGGAAACCTGGCACACCTTCATACCAGATAGAAGCCAGTAACTGCTGAATGTTCGGATGCGCTACAAACTAAGAATTTTAATTTTTTTTACTTTTCCGATCTTCTACTTTCTTCGATGTATATATTCCAGAAGAAGAAATAAATGTATTTGATGTAATTCACCATTGCCGTTATAGTATTTTCCCATCCCTTAAGTGCAATAAAGAAAGGCAATAATTTTATAACAACTTTCCTTTAACCATTCGTTGTGAATTCATCGCTTATTTCCGTATAAAGAGTTTGAAGCGTTAAAACAGAAATAAACATTCATTTTTAGTTTTATCATCATCATTTTAGCCACCAATTACAACTTAGGTAAATAACTTATAACAATGATAATCATACTGTTCCTATAGTTAATTCTGTGAATCCATGAATAACTATTTAATTAATAATAAATTAAAACTTTTTCATAGCGAACCTTCTTCTGCTTGAAATCGATAGCCAACTCCAATCTCGCCAACTTCATATGTTCTCCTTCATTAAACGGAGGCTCCTCAGGGTCGTGGTTGAGGATTATGGCTAACTCCTGCGAGCTTCTCGACTGATCTAGGAGGTCGACTGCAAACTTCTGAGTTTGCCGACGTAGCTCTAGATATTCTGATTTACTTTCCTACGACAAGTTATAGATAAATTTGCTAAATAAGGTAAGGAGACATACAATTATCTCAATGAAAGACGAAAATTTCGCATTGCCTAAACATAACCTCTAATGCCAATTTCAGGGTTGGCAACGCAACAGATGCTCTTCAGTTATAATACTTTTTAGTTTCTTGATTTATGTACATGATTGTAAGTTTTCAAACCTGTTCAGCGAATGCCATATTTCTGAGTTCCCATGAGAGTTCAAAAGCGGTGAGAATGGGGTCGGTGGAAGAGAGCGCAATGAGGGACGGAGATGCCAGCGCCCTGTACTCATTAAGGCGCGCTAAGGAGTGCCTTAGTGAGTCGTTTGTAGAATCACGGATGCAGTCGTCACAACCACACCTAAATAAAAATAAATATATTATTTGTTATTAACCTCCGATCCGTCTAAAGCTGTGTTAATAAGTTTATTGCATATATCTATGGCTTAGTAATTTGGAAACGGTTTCTCCGATTCAGGCAGTTCTATTAGGATGTAAATATTCCACGTTACAATAATTAAGAAAAATATCAGACATTTCAAACACATTCCTAGTACCTTATGAGTTTTAGTTTAAGATTATGCTAAAAATACTAAAAAGAACCAACGTCAAATAAAAATTTATCAAGCTAACAAACCTTTTACCAAACTATATAATACGCAGAACCAAATAAATCACTCCTTACCCTTTTTCCTTTATTCTTTTATAATCTCACCTGATGTCATGAGGGTCGGGTAAGGTGGCGCCCCTATCCAATAGCAGTTTGATGATCTCGTAGTTGTTCTTGTGAGCAGCCAGAATCAATGGAGTGATGTCCCGCGTGAACATAGCAGTGTTTGGATCTACTTTCTGCCAACTCTGCAATGTGGATTCAAGATTTAACGGCTTTATATAAAGAAAGGAACAGATCCATAACATTTTTTAATTTGTATTAACGACAAGACCAACTAAGCATTTATTCGAAACCATAGTTTGCACCTCTTTTAATATTCCTCGTGTTCTGTTTCATGTGTGACTAATTATTGTATTACTGCTACATTTTTTTTAACAGATAAATTCTGACTATAACTTCTAGATTGGGTTGTCACTAATATAATAGTTAAAAGAATTTTCAATTGCAAGATAATTAACGAACTTTTAAATACTTCACTTTAAATATAACCAAAATAGTTAGACCTTCTATTAGACCAACTAATTATTATTAACACTCCAAAACCTACAGTAAACAACAGTTAAAAAACGTTACTTCACTAAAATAATCAATTAATAATACCATTTACTATATAACAAAATTAACATATAAGCTTAATTGATAGTATTTCCTTACACTCATAGCAAAAGCCGATACCTGAAGAAATTGCTAAACACAAAGTATATATACCGTTGGTGCTCTCCACAACTGGTGTAATACCAAAACAAATGTCATAATTAAAATGATTAAATAAACCAACAAATACTTAACAATACAAAAAGCTTATATACCTACCGTAATAACAGCAAAAGGAAAAGAATACCACTTGGCTTAGACCTGCAGCGTTCATTATTAACCGAAATCCTCTGAGGGTTTTGAGAAAAACATTTTGCTATACAAATAACGTTTACTATATAATAGTAGTTGTTTGTTTTGTACAATAATATTACAGTAAAAAGAGTTGCAGCGTTGACAGCGTTTTATTTATATCGACATAAGTGGGTTAATACATCGGATGCGTCGATTTTTACTACACATTTTACTGTCTCATGGTGGCGGCATTACAAAATGGATAGCGCCGTTTCGTCTCGCTTTTGTAATAAAAGATGACTAAAAGAACCGAATAAAACTGTAGTTAATTCTTTATTATTTAAATAGCTATCTTTTTTCCGAAGACCGCCTATGTAAGTACTACCGCAGCTTGTATTTATTTAAAGTTTCTAGCCTCGCGATTTGATACATGACTTAAAGCACGTGATATTAGTTGGTGTTATATTAACTGCACATAAATTGAACAATTAATTAGTGCAGGCCGGATTCGAACCAAGTACCTTTAGCGTAGGAGACATGTATTCAAAGGGCTATCACAACTTCCGCAGATCGTATTGCAACCGGCAAAGATTACAAAGAGAGCAAATATTATGTTCAGCTTTGAAGGGCGTATAATGAAATTACTGGGGTAACGAGAATTAACACTTTAAGTCACGAGCATAATGTGGCTATGTATACCATCGTAACTAGTGCCACGTTGTTATGGGCAAGCGTATCACTTAGAATTAGGTGAACGCCTTGTTCGTCTCTTCGACTGGTTGAAAGCAACAATCGTAAATTTACAGTTGATATATCACTGGTACTGAAGACCGTCTAAGTAGATACCGCTCCTATTGCAGTCGACAAACAGTACTATGCAGGCATTACCGTCTTCTGATTGTAAGGATAAGCTAGTAAAATTACTGGGGTAACGAGACCAAACACCTTATATGGCGAAGCGGAATAGGGCGCTATGATTACCATTTTAATCAGCGCCACATTGTTATAGGCAAGTGTATAACTTACCATCAGGAGTAAAAGAGACGAAGGCAATGCTCGTCATATGGTAAATAGTGCTGCCTTCTCGTAATAACGAAGCAATGGATGATATACACTACACCATATTGTCCTCTTGAGACACAGCTTATATTAAATCACATCACCTCAGTAACTACAACGGCTTTAGCATACCGATACAATACATTGTTATATAAATTGATATTAGAACGATCGGTGACTTACATAAGGCTCCCCAACTTTGTGAATCAGCTCCTCGTGCTCCAGCAACAGTTCGACAGCCTCGACGAATTCCGCGTTGATGGCTTGCAGCAATGCGTCCTTCGTGTCCACACCCATAACTATGAGAAGCTCCAACATCTCCAGGTTTTCGGCGTCTATCGCTAATGTGAGGGCCCCGCGTCCCAAAGCGTCCACGCAGTTCATGTCTACATTGTTCCTACGATGAGCTCTTTGGAGCATCCTTAACAAGCGTTACAATTTAAACAATTTTAAAGTACCTACAGTAAAGAAAGAGAACTACTTTACTGCCTCCATAACACAGCGGTTAACTGACTTCGCTGCATAGAAATCATTAGTTTTATTTGGATACTCATTTGGAAAAAGTCTCAACCGCGTATATTCATTTACCAACATACAGCAGTCCATTATTAAACATAAGCCTCTCCCAAGAAACTCCATTTAGCCTGATCTTTGCCTATTCAATTATATCAAAAAATCATCTAAACCCTTATTTACATGCGCGGAAAAGATTTTAAGAAAATGGCAGAAAACAGGTTCTGTATAAATAATAAAAATAAACAGGCGTTATCTTTACTAACCTCCTGACATTAGCCATGTCTCCCCTCTCCACCGCTAGTAAGTACTTCTTTTCCTCCAAGGTCAGTGATTTCGGAAGAACAGGGAGTACCATTGGATGCTTCATTTCCAAATCCGGGTCACCCTGTCACAAAATTACGGTTTATCATATGACCCTTCTTTATATTTGCCTTCGCACCTCGCAAATTATTTAGCCAATATATCACAATATGTATATAAAGTAAATTGAATATATTAACTAGGCGAGGACATAAATTAAAAATTTTTGTAACTAAAATGTAACCATCTAAATGGCATAATTCTTAGTAATAAAACAATATGATAAGAAAATAGTTAAAATTAAAATTCATTGAACACTTTTAGATGATCTAAAACTTTATATCATACTTACAAGGTTCACTTTCCTTCCCATCTTCATAAAAATACAAACAAAGAAAAGTCTAATCTTACTTTAATCACATTTGATGCAACTATACATAATAAGAGACTTGAAAATAACTTACACTTTCTAAATCCTGCTTTTCATTCATTTTTCTGTTTTTTCAATGTTCAATAGCTGAAGAAATTTGTTAACAGGAACCAGCGACAGTTCTGAAATATCAAAATAACCTATTACTTAGACTGTCTTATTCACTGTTAATAACACAAGGTTAACTAAAGGTTCAAAATTATGAGCTGAAAGCTTCAAGGCCTAGGTAGATTTAGATGGAGTAGTGAAATAAATAATGATAGTAGTATGATGGCAACTCTTCCCACTTAATTATTCATAATGATGAAATAATAAGCTGAAATAATGATGACTTTGTTAACCACCAGGGGAACCAAACTCTACTAAAGCTGAAAACCCTTCCTCTAAAAATGTTTTCTCCTTTATTTTATCACGGCGGAAATCTTTATAAGATACCCTGCTTCTATGCAGAAGTCAGTAATGTGAAGGTTTTTCCCTTCTATAATCTCCTCGGTGGTAACTTCGCGAATTGAGGAAAGCCCCAGATTCTCCTACGGAACTCACCAGAGCTGTACCCTTAGTATTATTTCCTTCTTAGTCCGTCTTTACGATACTCATATTTATTTTTCCTATTTGCTTACAAAAAATTACTTTTTTGTCTTATATATTATGTTAGCTTTTATTT
>DWLS01005408.1:0-12736 GCA_018246255.1 Pachliopta kotzebuea | reverse complement strand
TGTGAAGGATGACATGAGTAAGAAAGGGGTAACCGATGAGATGACGGCTGATAGGCGAGACTGGAAGAGAAGAACATTTTGTGCCGACCCTACATAAAGTGAGACCAGGGCAGGAGAGAGAAGAAGAAGAAGAATATGGCGCTGTAGTAATATAATATACACAGCACTACATTACGCTCGTCGCTTTAAGACATATACTTTTAAGTCTCGTTACACCAATAATTTCACTAGTTACAACACTCTTCAAACTGGAACACAGTAATGTTATCAAAGTACTGTTTGTCGACTGTAATAAGTGTTATATTGTAATATAGGTTAGGCTGTCTTCTGAAAAAGATACCCACCGCCAGAAAGACAATTTATGTATATATGTATTTCCATGTATTTGAATATATATCTTCTTTTGTATTTATATATAGAATTGTATGTATATGTATGTAATATATAATTACTATTATTATTAATTTAGCTTTAAATATAACTTTCACACTTCACCTACCGCAACATTTCCCACCTTCCAGGTTGTCTGGTAAAGAATGCCTGTAGGCATTAAGTCCGCCTATTGGACCCTAGATTCAGATATTGCAAAATAATTTTATAAAATGAAAAAATATACAGAAACCTTATTTGATTCTAGTAAATATTATTATTAATTTATTAAATTTTTAATAGTATAATACATTTATTAACCATACCAGAGATACTGCACCCCTACTTAAGTTCTCTGCTCAATCCTATAGGAGACTGAGAGAGAATGCCTTTTGGGATTAAATCCGCCTATTTGTAACTTTATGTATGCAAATAAAGTTTGAAATAAATAAATATATGTACTAGATATTTTAAATAATAATATACATAATCGCCGGCAGTTTTTGAATATTCTATACACAGATAACGTAATAAAATGTTTACCAACAACGTACAAAATGAAAACAAAGCATCGGATCAAGCAAACAAAGCGGACGGGGAAATTTTAATTAGCGAAACTGGAAATTATGGTACGGCCCTATAAAGGTGAAGTGTTTCCAGGCTTTATGGGGTCGCGCTGGTGTAATTGGTTATAAAAATACACAAACGGAATTCATTTATAACGGACGTTTGTCATTCACGAAAAAAAAACTCCATATACGATGGAATTAGGTATTAAAACGATAGAAATACATAGAAAGCAGATTAACGATAAACAACTTTACGATAGAAATACATAGAAAGCAGATTAACGATGAACAAACCGCCTAGGTAGACACCAAAGCAGGTCCTATTTCTACCAACAAATAATAACGTACAGACATTACTATGTTCCAGTTTAAAGGGTACTCTATGTAGTATATTACTGTGGTAACAGGACTTAACAAGTTATATCTGAAAGTGTTCAGCACGATTTGTGACCACGATGTATACCATTTTAACTAACGCCACCTACTTGGATGGGCGATAAGAGAGACCTTCTATTAGTAACTGGGGAGTATGAAGATTACCGTAGAGGTTATAAATGTAACCTAGAAAGACGTTGTATATGAATTATAATTACCACAGTAATATTCTATTTCAGTTTGAGTTACAGATGATGGGTTAGACCGAAGTGAAGAAGGATAATTTAAGTTACTTCATGGTACTTATAACTAGGAAGAGGTATGTACTATATGAGTCGTTATGTAACGATCGTAAGCAGCGCCTTATCGTTACTAAGTTATAAAATAAGTAAGACACTAATAAATATTTACGGTATAAAGAAATAGTTCCGTTTGCAACCAAATTTATTATATTTACTTAAAACATTCATAACGTCGTAAAACTTGATTGCCATCTTTCGTTGTGCCGTGCGGAGGCGTGCTGTTACCGCGGTATTACCATTTTTTTTATACCAGTTATAAAAGTTAAATTAGCCGAGAATGTTTTAGTGGATAAGAGGTCCATACGTTTTCGTATACTATTTTTTTTTTATTGTATGACCTAAAAGTAGGTTGTAAAAGGCTTAACGCCTGGGGCATTCCTTTCATTTCTAACGAGGGCTTGGTTAAGAAATAACGATTGTTGGGTTATAATTAAAATTATTAATATTTTATCAAACTTAAAATAAATTGGAAGAAGTGAGGAGTATATTCATACTATTATTAGCCTGAAATGAAGATGATGATCTAACACGAATACAAACAGATCCTCTATTGTAAAGTCGATTTCTATGTTTTTATATGAGCACTTCAGTTCAATAATATCGTTATTTAATCAGAAGCAATCATAGCTTAGTATAAACTGCATGTCATACAGCTTACAAAGTCGAGGGTTCTGTTCCTGTTAAACTATAACTTAGCGATGGAAAACGTAGGAACAATTTTACGAAATATTTTTTCTAAAATTGCTATAACACTTCAACTAGGACTGGTAGATAAACTTTGATTCAAAGTAAAATTTTGGATCCTTCTTTATCGACGGTTAAAAACAAGTTAATAACCCACAGATGCTACAGTTAAACAATAAAATCGATTATTTCCACACAAACAGTGTTTCGGCTGTAAATTCCGTGTTATACATATAACTCTTTTTACTTCTCGCACACGTTCATGTTATAACCAAAATGTTGGGATACAGCACTACATCATTTATACTGCCAATAAATGTCAAAGTTTCCCTTAAAACTATCGGACGGAGGCTTTTTTTTTTACTGTTACTGATATTTCGCGAACCTTCCGAAGGTTCCGACGGCTTATCAGAGAGTAATGTATTGTAGTTATAATTGAATTGAGATAAGGCGGGGTATGTGAGTTTATGGATGGCTATTTACAATCTTAAAGGAGCTTCCGCCGAAGTTTTATGTGCTTTCTGACATACATAAAGTTGTATAAGCTTTAACTGCCTGCCTCTGCCGATGTGGATACACTGGCTTTCTTTGTTATACATTGATTTTAGAACCATATAGGGTTTTCTTAAAGAGGACTACCTTATTTTAAAAATGTGTTATTTTAACATAATTAAATTCGAACTGTTAGCGGTCTGAGTAAATATGCTTAGATTTGGCTAAGTGATATTCTTTGGGAAAAACCTACGTCCAAAAGTTAACTACTGCGAGTGGATGATTATGATGACTCGTCTTCTTCTTATCACTATCATATAATATTGAAGATATCAATAGATTGTAAGTAGAGCCTGTTCACCTAAAAATGTTTTGATCTCATATAGTTAACAGTAAAAGGATTGTCAGGTTCAACTAATTTTCATTTATAAATATTATATCTAATGACTAAGTAGTTTTTTTTACGTCAAACAATTTAGTGATTAATCAGGATTCTATTTGGTGGTAAGTGGTGATGAGGTCCGCGGATAATGCATGTATAAACCATTTCACTCTAAAAGCTCGCACTTCGTATAGATATTAATGTATATTGATCCATTCCTGTACTGTTCTTATCAAGATCGAGAAGGTTAAAGTTATTGTTGGCTTTTTAGCTTGTAACTTTTAAATTAATTTGTACTTTTAGTAGAGATTGTCGGCAGTAGTAACATTCTTGCGTAGGTTCTTACTAGGTTAATGTATGATCAAAGTTAAGCTCATTACGGGAGGAATGCGCGCCGCGGACGCCTTTCGCGTTAATAAATGCTGCGATAGACGAGATTTTATTTCCAGACATATACATTCATAAAATATAGGTTTGGTCTATTTAAATCATTACATCATCTTCCTTTTGTCAGTAAGTCTTCTAAGTCGTACTTCGTTATGACTAAAGGTCGTAGTCAGCATGTGTAGTGAACCACACCACGACTTCCTTGTCAGTTATAATGGAGTGGTGTTGATATTGCGTTCTCCATTTTACATACTTGTCTGACCGCGGATGGTCATCACATAGATATGTAGGTTTCCTCACGATGTTCTCCTTCACCGTCGGAACATGTGATATTTGTTGGTGTTATACTAACTAATCATAAATTGTAAAATTCATTGGTGCACGCCGGATTCGAACCTAATACCTTCGGAGAGGAAGGCCGGAACTTAATGAAATGGTAAATATATATTAAATATGATGTTCTATAGTATTTTTACTTTAAAATTCGATTGCTGGTGGATACCTGCTGCTGAACTGTAAAGAAGCTGTGGAAAGAGCAAATAATTCACGGGAATAAATACTTCAGTCATAAACAGAAAATATGCCTAAGAATACATATTGAAAGTTTAAACGAGTTAATAAAATTTGAATTTGTTAGAAATAAGCTTATAATATATAGTATGTATATTGTCAAAAGATATGTGCTATAGTAAGTAATAGAAATAAGAACATGTAAATGTGACCTATATACACATATGTGTATGTACAGGTATAATGGCAAATGATAAGATAGCATAAGTATTAAATGATGTAGATAAAAGATTAAAAAGCCTTGTATAATATTAAGAAAAAGCAGAAAAAATATATTTTAAAGTCTTGAGTTCGATGCCGTGCAGCTCATATTTGTACAATAATTCATACAGCTAATGCATTCCTTGTGGTCGGTAATTGGAGGTCAAATCGTTTGACCGGTGACATTCGAATATATTAAAAGCGGCCACCAAAAAAAAAGTAACGTGGGCGAAATGGATTCATAAAAACTCTGACCATTATTTACAATGTTACCAGGTATTTTTATTGCCGGCGTAAATCATACCTTCGCCGTGAATTTTGGATTGTTCAAATTGTGAAACGTTTGCGTTGTTATAAAACGTTCAATCTAGTTCAACATTGAAATCTATATCTTGTTATTGTGTAGGTTTGTTTTATTGGTAACGGTCTAAGTATAATAGTACTGGGGTACTTGTGGCAGGTCCTGTTACCGGAGACCGTTTAGGTACCACCGCAGCTCCTATTCCTACCGCCAAATAGTACTATGCAAACAACACTGCACCCAGGGGATACAAGCCAATTTTACTTTCTGATTGATGTTTTTGCCCTCAGCTAGTATTATGGACGCGAAGGCTTCATCAATCCCAGAACTCGCGGATCTGGACTTCGCAAGCTGAATAATAACAATAAAAAATATATAAGGGAGAGGAGAAAGCCGAGGGAAAATAACTAGGGGAAGGACGAAGAAATGGACAGAGATATAAATGGGATGAGAAAGGGGAGAGATAATTCAATAGAATCACCTGCTTGTGATGCACCCTGCTAATCCACAAACGAGGCTCTGGTTCCCAACCAACCTGTATTGGGCCAGCATGGTGGGAGATGTCCCAAATCCCCCACATTATTGGGCCTATGAAACATTACTGTGTTCAGTATTGAAGTAACGAAACTTTACACTTTATCTCTCAAAAGCGTGATATGGTGCTGTATACCATCTTCACCATCGCAATGTTATGGACTAGCGTATCACTTAATATCCGGTGAACACCTTGCTCGTCTCGACGAATCAAAACAAAAGCCTTCTACAAAGATCTCCAAACCGAACGCTAGTACTAAATAATATGTTTACTACAGTTCCCTCTGAACCATTACATTACATCTGAATATTTCTATACTATTAGTAAATTACGGTCAACTCTGTTCTTTTTTAATTTTTTACAAGTTTTTTTATTTCGTATAAGTAAAGTTTTGCTAACATCAAAAATAGTAACTACTATCATGCTTTATTCGGACAAGTTATGAGAAAGTTTCTAAACCGCTAACGGCTTTTTTTTTCATTACGCCTTCTAAATTGATTTGGCTTATGCTTAAGATATGTTTGGTTCCGTACTTAGTCGAATATGTGATCCAATAACTGTTATATATAACAGCGATAAAAAAATCTGTATCATACTTACATGTCGGTATAAAAATTTTGAAACTGATCTGAATGTGATCGATAAGTTTGCTTGAAGTAACTTTTAAGTACTGAGGTTAAGTATTGAATCGATTTAGAGGTTAGTTGTGACATAAATAAATAAATTTGTATGTTGTAATAGTTACTATCAAATCTCCTCTTTAGGTTCTAACATATAGTAATTGTATTACTACAATATTAATTATTCATTCTACTGCTGCTACCATAGCTCCTATTGCAGCCGACAAACAGTACTATGTTGTGAATGGGAGTTGTAGCTAGTGAATTACTGGGGTAATTAGACTTAAATGCTAATGTTTTGAGTCGATGAGCGCAATGTGCTGCTGTATATACTATCATAACGCCGTGTTATTGGCAAGCGAGATGTACTGTGAATACCTTGCTCGTCTTATAAAAAAGGATAATAATAATGATAATCTTTTGAAATCTAGAATAATAGACAATTTATGATTATGTACATATAAATATATATATATGTATATATTTATTTTACTAATTTTCCCCTGACGCCGTAAATCAGGGTTTGTATTTGCCTTAATTTCCAGCTACATATTATTGTTTAATTCTACTTCGGTTCTTAGATATATTTCTATATCTGTTTACATTTTACTTTTTGATATTGTAGATATTTGAAACAGTTGTTAATGGAGTCTATATGTGGAATTTGTATAATGTACAATGCGGAACCCTAAAGCTAAATGAGTGGTGGGCGTAGGCGGCGGAGACATTTCCACAGCCGCGGCGCCTCCCGTGACCGCATTTCACAACGCGTTGACTACAAGATGCATTAAAAATCTTCCTAAACAGTCTTGGCAACGGTTGAAATGAAAACCGCTTCGCAGCCGCTCACATACACACGAGTTTATCTCACCGCCCGTCGGCCATTTTACTTTAAAAAATAAAACTATCCCGCATTTAACTTAAAGGAAACTCCTCCGACGTTGGTTTTATTTACACCGGGCCCGACGTCTATTGTTTCAACTTTTACACTGATTTAACAATTGCTAGTGGAATCCTAGTGGTTTAAACGCCTGCCTTCCATTATAAAAGTATCGGTTTCAATTCAGGCTTACAACAATGATATTTCAATTTATGTGCAGTTAGTATAACACCAACTAATATCACGTGCTCTGACGGTGAAGGAGAACGTTATGAGGAAACCTACATATCTATGTGATGACCATCCACGGTCGGATTAGCATGTGGAATGAGAAGGCAATGGCAACACCACTCTATTGTAACTGCTAAAGAACTCGTCGTGTGGTTCATTACACATGATGACCACAACCCTCAGTCATGAGGAAATACGACTTAGAAGAAGTGAAATAACTGGGGTAACGAGACTTAACACCTTACGACTCAAGGCGGCGAGCGCAAAACAATGCATTGTATACGGTCTTAAAGAGTATATCGTCGCCTGTATATCGTCTCCTTCGTGTTATGAGTAAGGGTCCTATTTTTCTTTTTTATTTATATTCTTTCTTATCTTTTTCTTATCTTTAACTTGTCTTTCCTTTCAATATACATTTCTATCTTTCACTCTTTCATGTATCTTTTTATCTTTACTCATCTCTTAGGCATCGCCTCTCGATCCAAAATCCGCCGGATTTTTACAATTTATGTTTACAATTTCACTTTATATGTTTCAGTGGGATCGTTAGAGGCTAAGCTAATAACATAAATATGACTTATAATGAGTATTTACAAAATTCTGTACAGTAATTTGATCTAAAGCCTAAGTCTTTAAGTTAGGATATACTTTCATATTATAAAGCAAAGACTAAAAACAGAAGGACCATTGTTTGTACTTCTCCAAAAAACCGTCAGTAATATATACCAACATGGATATCATGATCTGTAGCTGAACTCTCTCTGTGTCTCAAGATCTGAGCTGAATGTTTAAGTGTTATTACTACAGTAATCTCACTAATTACAGCGCTATTAGAATCGGTACTCAGTAATATTTGCACTTACCTGCATGGCAGCGGATATAGTCGATACGGAAGTGTAGGGTCTTTAGAACTCTACGGACAGTAAACTCTTTGTAATTTATAACTTTAATTAATAATATATAGTATGTTAAATATACAAATTTAATTCACTACATATATATTTCATTATCATTCTGCTTTTAGTTTAATCTCGTAACTTACTTCATGACATCTGTGTATCATCCAAGTTAGATTGGATGATAATGCCAAATGCATTAAGTCGACTTTAATACGATATGTATAAATAA
This sequence comes from Pachliopta kotzebuea, assembly GCA_018246255.1. Taxonomy (NCBI): domain Eukaryota; kingdom Metazoa; phylum Arthropoda; class Insecta; order Lepidoptera; family Papilionidae; genus Pachliopta; species Pachliopta kotzebuea. The sequence goes on along the minus strand of DWLS01005408.1, from coordinate 4,710 downwards.
TAAGTAATGTGTTTTTAATGCTCCTATTATGGAGTGAATGTATATAGTTTTTTTGTTTAAATAAAAGAATAGTTTAGTAAATCTTAACATTACAAAGAGAACCCAAGTGAGCACAATACCAAATTGGGTATAATGTAAGACTGAGATTAAAACGCGTCGGCTGAAGAAAATGAACATTTTCATTTCAAGTTACACGGCACACGTACCTTGGCTTAGCCCATTGTCCATAAGCAAATAGATCAACAAAATGGCCACCACTGTGACCTGTTTATTTGTCCCGCATTGTTTTGAGTAGATCATGACTAAAGTGATCTTTTCACTTTATTTGCTCTGGGCCTATGTGTTTAGGACGGCCGTTTACTTCGCTTTGCCAAAGGAAATCTTTGTTACTTTACTATGAAAGCCTTCTCTGTATATATTATAGGCTTTAAATATTTCGTTTTAATTTTAATATTTATCATACATTATACGGGTTGTAAGGGGTCCCACTTAACAACTCACAGGACCCAGGCCAACCTCATTTACTCGTGATGTACCCTGCTAATAAACTGGGATCTAGCATCACAGCAACCCGCGTTGTGTAGTGTCCAAAATCACCCCAGTATTGGAGAAGGCCTAAGTCCAGCAGTGGACGTCTATCTATTCATAACTTATATTATTTAAAGAAATATATAAGATGATATCTATGTATATGGACCCCGGCAACAGAGGACCGCCACCAGTAAGTTCTTTTGAAGAAGTATATATGTACATAAACACATTTTATTGAAGAAGTACTACTGTTGGCAGTTCTCTGTTGCCAGAGAACATCTAGATAGAATATCATCGCAGCTCCTATTGCAGGACACATACGATAGTAAACATTACTGTGTTCTGGATTAAAGTTTGTTGTAAGCTAGTGAAATTACTTGGTCCTGGGACATTACTGGTCTCGTGTCTTAAGTCGAGCGCAATGTGGTGCTGTCTATACCATATTAACCAACGCCACGTTATGGGCAATCGTATCACTTACCATCAGGTACATAGTAAACATATTATCAATCAAAATAATTTAGACTTATCACAATTTTGAAAAGGTTTTTTTAACTGCGTCTTTAACTTAGACTTGCTTTTAAAATATCTACATTTTCCACGTTCAATATAAACAAACGATTGTTGTGTTAAATAGCTATCGGTGCTGAGGACCAGTTCGCTGCAGCCGACTCCTGATAAGGGAGGCAGCCTCGCGGATCGTATAAAAACGCCCCAGTGGAAACAAAGGACCGGTCGGAACGGGCCCCCGATTGAGTTTTTACTAAGCAATTGTTTCAAGTCGACGATTGCGGCAGTAAAACATTTTACTGTACCCACTGACATATTAAATGATAAGCAACCCGCTTACACCGGCAGTAACATACAAAGCATTGATATTTATTTTTATTTTAACAACAACACCTTAAAATAGGGTACAATAGGCGGACTTAATGCCTACAGGCATTCTCTGCCAGTCAACCTAGGAGCTGGGAGATGATGTAGTAGGTGAAGTGTGAAAGATATATTATTATTATTATACAAATAAATACAAAAGAAGGTATAGACATATATACCTTACTGGTCCAAAAAAAAAAGTATTCATGTTTACTATAAATACTTTTTTTTGGACCAGTAAGGTGGCAAACAAACATACGGCCTGCCTGATAGTAAGCAGTTACCGTAGCCTTTAGACGTCTACAGCACCAGAGGCAACACTGGCGAGTTACCGATCCCGGACGAACCTTATTACGCATTTTTGAAAAACTCCATTCTGTAACTCCTTAGAAAAACCTCAAAACCTAATTATTTCATTTTATAATTTATTTTAAAAACTTTTTTGATACCCCTAAAATTATGTATAAAAGGCGGGCTTAATGCCAAAAGGCATTCTCTCCCGTTCTACCAGAGAGTTAATAAACTTTGGTATGGTTAATAAATTTATTATACAATTAAAAAAGTAATAAATTAATAATAATATATACTAGAATCAAATAAGGTTTCTGTATATTTTCTATTTTATAAAACTCTTTTGCAATATCTAAAACTAGGGTACAATAGGCGAACTTAATGTCTTCAGGCATTCTCTTCCAATCAACCTAGGAGTGTGAAGTGAAGTGTGAAAGTTAGATTTAAAGCTAAAAAAATAATAATCATAATATAGTACATACATATACTTATTAATTAACTATTAAAGTACATTTATATATTTTCTGATCAATTAAGCAATATATACCTAAGAACATTAAAAGCGAAGTGGCCTTAATCTGGCCTAGTGCGGGTTGATGGGTTGTCAGAGCCTTATCCCTTGTTCAGCAGGGTGTTCCACGTGCAGGTGAGGTTGGCATGGGTTCTGTAAGACGTTGGATCGAACCCCTTATACCCCAGCGACCTATATCAACAGCCTGCGGCAGTCCACAACTGGACATATACCTCTTCTAAACAAAGCCACGTAGCCCGATCTTCTGCTTTACGTGACATATACACAATGAACTAAATGTTACGATTATAAAATGTTTACTACTTTAACGAGACGTTTACTTAATGGAGAGCAACAAGTTGGGGGTATACGAGGTCTAACACAACAACTATCGGAACCCAAGTCAAATTCACCTGGTGGTGGTGCACTTTGTTGATTAACAGATGAGCCTGAGGCTCCTGATAAACCCGCCTTAGACCAGTATTAAACTCTACTATTAGGGGAAGGCAATGTCCAGCAGTGGATGTCTATCGTATGATGAAGCGACAAGCATCCCCACAACGAACCACAAGATTATATGATGTGTAACTGTATGTAATATGTTAATAGTAAATTGTGCTAGTGTATTTTTTTTTAATTCTCTTTATTGTATAATCGTTAACTAAGGTATTACAAAAGGCGGGCTTAATGCCGGCATTCTCCACCAGCCAACCTTTGGAGAGGTGAGATGTTGAGATATGTAGAAAAAATTGAGAATTTTATTCTATTATATAATTTATATGTATAACTAACAATGAAATTATATAAATTCATAAAAAAGTTACAAAGGTAATATATACATGCATATATAGTTATGTATTCAGATACATAACTTTAAGTCTCGTTGCCCCAGTAATTTCACTAGCTACAGCACCCTTCAAACCGGAACACAGTAATATTTACTACTGTTTGTCAGCTGTAAAATCAGCTGTTTATACCTAGACGGACTCCGGCAATAGAAACCTGCCACTAGTAAATCTTTACTGCAGCTATTTTCTTATTGATTTATCACAAATATTTTTATAGATACTATGGAAATTGTTTATAGGTTTAGTATACATTTAATTATTCTATTCTCTATTCTGTTCATATATTTAGGTTCTTTGTGGTATCTAGACCTAGATACTTTGTGTTCGTCTGAAGACAATAGAGGTATTTGTATCTGTACGGAATCGAGCTTTCTTGGAATTCTAAAAGCTTGTTGTACAAGAGACAACTCGTTTTATTTCTCAACTGCAATATCCATGCCGGATACTATGAATGGGGGGCCCACAATTGAAACTTGAGAGCTCTCACAGCGAAAATAACAAGGACGGCCACCGATCCACGGGTCGATGCTGGAAAAAATAACCTTTGATGTAGCTTCTATACCTGCACCCTTATTATGAGTTCTCACACGACTCACAGGAAGTAACAAATCACTAATGATCAATAAAAACATCTAAATTATAATTAAAAATGTAGACAGAAAGACAACAGTACATATATCACTAACAATTTTTTGTTCGCCTATAGGCCTGGCCTGTTCACCATTGATACGCTTGTTCATATTACGGCGCTGGTTAAGAGTGTATACACCGCATCACATCACGCTTGTCTTGAGACATAAGTCTCGTTACCCTTGTAATTACATTAGCTTACAGCGCTTTTCAGTACACAAAGTAATGCTTACTACTGTTCGTCGACTGGAACAGGAGCTGCGGTGATACTCAGACGGTCTCTGGCAACTGAGACTTTATTACCAGTTATACTGCTGTAAAGTAAGATTTATTGCCAAATACGTATTTTGGTTTTAAGCAGTAAAAATGAACTTTGAAATTTTATACTGCCTAATAGTAAAGTACTAAATATACTATATAACAGTTTAAGACTATACACCGTGGAGCGAGTTCCGAACAAATAGTGACGGTGCATGTTAAAGTTAAAACGAGTTTGTACGCGGACCCTCGACTTGGGATAATTGACCAACAGGTGTGGTGGCCTACTGTTGTTTATTTCTGTTCCGGGGCCCCGGGGTCCGTGGAGTCCGGCATTACCTGAGATAATAAAGCCTCCGCGATACAGCCTTCGATTTCGGTCAAAATTAACCGTGTCCCGTAAACTCCGGGTCCCGAATTAAGCTGCTCTTTAATTTACATTTCACATGAATCGAAATTAACCCATAATGTAGCTTTTAATGTTGCTTATTTATTAAGTGCATCTTCAGCTTTCATAATTTTCAGTTAAAAGCTCATTCGTGTCAATTAATATAATTAAACACTGTTAAAAATATTTTTAAGTACGTTAAATACAATTTTGCATACGACATAAATCGTACTTTACTACAAGTTTGAGTGAAGAGGAGCTGCTGGTTTATTTAAAGTTGAGTGTTAAGTTCTACATAAGGTACTAGTTGGTATAACAATAGATTCAACTAATTGCTACGTATAAGATAATAGTCTATTTAGCCTAGTTTACTAATA
>DWLS01005407.1:0-12737 GCA_018246255.1 Pachliopta kotzebuea | reverse complement strand
GGCTAAAATATAAACATTGAAAATACTATGAAAGTAAAGCATTTATTGACCTGGTCACGTGAAGTATGATTATAATTATTCTATAAGGATAATTATCATTATGGAAGAAAGGGATAGTCACAGTATGGTTTTCTTTCGTCTGTTAATTACATTTTTAACATTTAATGTTTAATATGTTACAATAAGTAGCCTTTTAAGTAGTTTTTTTTTTTAATTTCTTTATTTAGAAACTCGGTTTATATAGCAACAAAACAAACAGGAATACTTACGCTCGCGACTCTCATTGTACTGTTTCACAATGCTTACGTATGGCTGCCACGTGCAGGTCAGGTTCTATTCTTAAGAGGAATTGTGTTGAAAAACTTAGTATTTCATTTCTGACATAATTTTTTTATGTTAAGGTTATATTAACTACTAGTATTTCTATCTACGGAGGCTTTATATACCACCGCAACAATTTACACTTTGAAACTGTAGTGAAGCAAAATATTGTTCCCGTTTGAAGGGTGTTGAATTTACTAGAACCATCTTATTTCATATAGAGCGGATTATTGAATTACAGTAATACAATTTTGACAGTAATTTAATTATCAGTAACAGTTAACTAAGAGCTATTAATAAAGAATAAAAATCTCTTTCTTGAACCAAATTCTTTTAACAAAGTTGGGCCAGTATCGAGAAACCTTCGTTTTTTGAAGCAAGCGATTTACTACAACAACTCATTAGTAGATTAGGTAGTAAATAAAAATTTAACTTTTGTTTTATTATTTATAGAATTACTTATTAAGCTTTGTTAACTAAATGAAAATTATGTTTTTAATTAAAATCTGATTTTTTCTTCATATAATGTACCTTTAAAACGATAGGAGGTTTAAGTAAACACACCCGTGGACAGAAAGCTCATGTTATCTTATTACACCGGTGATTTCAAAACCAAAAATTAAACACTGGGATTTTTTGGATGTTTACCTGTTTAATAATCTTGTTTACATAACTTTTGCTTTTTGAATAATCATTAAAATGCTTTTGCGAGATTGTGAACGTTCGCGCGAGTCGAGCTTAATTGCTTAGAAAACTCATTACAATTTATACAAAGTTTCAGAAATTGCGTATCGTTGTAACTAAGCAAGTTTACTCAAAACATCGACTTCGGAAACATCTGTACAACTGAAAGCAAAGACAGGTTATGTCGGACTAAAAGCAACTAACGTTTTCAAATATCTTTGCTTATTTACTTATACTTTATAACAATTTGAAGAACAGAATCCTTAAGCTAATAAAACTGATCTCACTAGCCATTAAATGCAATACAAAGTTGTACAAACTACTAGAGTATAATCGATCATTAGGAACTTGCTTTATATTGCGAATTACACGTCTTGCTCATAAGGTTAAGTATTAATTATATTACCAGTAATTAAACGATAAATAGGATATAACACTGGTGATAGATCTCTATTGTCTAAGACCGTCTATGTCCATTTCTTCTTTCCAATGCTATTATCTAAATATTATTGTGTTATGCTTTGAAAGGCGTTGTAGCTAGTGGAATTACTGAAGTAACAGGACTTAACATATGACGTATGAAAACGATAAGCACATTTTAATCAATTGCTAAAGGACTTTCTGCGTCGTATCTCGTTATGACTGATGGTCGTGGTCATCATGTGTAGTGAACCACACGACGACTTCCTTGGCAGTTATAATGGAGAGGTGTTGTCATTCCCTATTTCACGTACTAGTCCGACCACGGACGGTCATCACATAGATATGTAGGTTTCCTTACAATGTTTCCCTTTACCAACAGAGCACGTGATGTTAGGTGTTATACTAACTGCATATAGATTGAAAAATTCGTTGGTGTAGGTCGGATTCGAGCCCGGCAGCTTTGGAGTGGAAGGACGGCGTTCGAACCATTAGGCTATCAAAAATGTATAATGCAGAAAATGTTGGGGAGGCGATGCGTGGATGAAGACAAAGATAAGTAGTAGGTATCAAAGACGGAAAACCTAAAGAGTAAAAGAGAGAAGAGGTATACAAAAGAATGCACCAGAACGACCCATACCCACAAAACGAAGACGAACAAATAATAATAATAATAAAAAAACCACTAGACTATCACGGCCTCGCTAAAGGAGTATATCAACAATAATAGTAGTACTAAAATGAAAACTAAGTGCTAGAAGAAATTTTTATGCAAATAGTGGATTTTAAGAAATTTAATAAGGGAGTTTGTATTCGAAATGTGTTACTGCGAAATTTACGTTGGCATTTAGGCGGCCAATGGCCAGAGCCTGCAACTGCACGCTGCATACTGCACACTGCACACTACTACACGTTATCTGGCGCGCCGAACATATTGGAAACGATATCGTAACGTGCGATGCTATGTTTGTTTTTGTATAGTGCAGTCCGGCTAGTGTTGTATTTATATGTGCTATGATAGCTCATGTTACAACTATGTTACACAAACATTTGTAAAGTGACAATAAGTTTACATATTAATATACATGCCTAGAAGTTAATATTGTACAAATATATGTGTTAACAAAGACCCTAATATACAGGAGACCCCATATCAAGAGAGTGAGATGTAGAATAAGGAAAACAGTGACAATTTTTTATACCACTAAGGTGACAAACAAGCATACGGCCTGCCTGATGATAAACAGTTACCGTAGCCTATAGATAATATTCCTATGATGATGCAGTCTACTTTCAATCATCATCAGCCACTAAACTTCCACTGCTGAATCCATGCCTTCCCAACGCTGGTTTAATGCGAATCGACAGGGACCCAGAGCCATATTTGTTGATGAGAAGGGTGCAACACGAGCAGGTGAGGTTGAGGCGGCCCCGTGAGTTATTGCGTGGGACACCTTACATCCCTCTGCTCTGAGTAATCTAAACTTAATACATTGTACGCAGCAATGACTAGTATGATAGGTATGAAGCCTTGCCAACAACATAACCAATGAATTCCTAAAACGAAGGAGTTAATGAATACTTTAAAGAGGCAGTTAGGGAAAGGAAATAATGACAAAAACTCCCCACCAACTTTAAATGGGCTAGCGTGGTGTGAAATGGCCCGATTCCCCTCATTGTTGAGGGAGGCCTAAGTCCAACAGCGGACGTCGATCGCGTGATTATGATGATATAAATCGCCAAAAGTTCAAGTGAGGAGGATCTACTGAAAGAAAGCTTCAAAATAGTAATATTTATTTATTTATTCTTTATTTCACCAAGACTTATGTATATAAAACAATACTATTTAATAAATGTAACATAGTCTCACAAAGGCGAGCTTAACCCTAATAAGAGTTCTCTTACAGCATACCCAAATAGGAAGGAGGAACTATTTTAAATATTTGTGTAGGTGTACCGTGTATTAGTAACAGTAACAAGTAAAGAAATATATCGCAAGTAAACAAAGTAATAAATATAAAATATGCAACTAGATGTCAAGATAATAGTCTTTAAATGTCTTCTTAAAAATAGGTAAGGAAGGACTATAATATTGATTGTTGCAGTTGTTATTGTGATATACTTGTCGCTTTGGGACATAAGATGTTAAGTATTGTTACCCCAGTAATTTCACTAGTATACAACATCCTTCAAACCGGAACACAGTAATGTTTGAACATTACTATTTGGCTGTAGAAATAGGAGCCGCTGTAGTACCTACCTAAACGGTTTCCGGTAATAAAGAACTACTACCAGTAATATTTGAATCAGTATTTGTAATGTTATGAAAATAAATAAAATTAGATGACGATTAAAAACAGTTTCTAAAATTAGTTACAATCTCGTTAAAATAACTTTTAATTATGAAATTTTGAATACGAAAATGATTAAAATTTAACCTTTCAGCGTCGGACATTTTCGGAACAAAATGCTTGTCAATTGAGAGTAGATAAAGAAATTTATGTTTTCCATCAATTAAAAATGACGTTTTAAGCAAAAAAAACTTGATTAAAGCTTAAAATTTTAATGACTCGTTTCTCTCATTATTATTTCATCTGTTTCTATAGTTTAGAATTTTTGGATACTTTAACTTCTTTTAGGGTTGTTAAACATACCGTGTATTTAATTGAAGCTTAATTAATAATAAATATCTAAAATGAATTAATAATTGTGTAAATTGTATTTTAAATCCATCAGAAGTTAGATCTGTAAACTTAAGTAAAAAAATTGGTTTTAATAATACGATTAAATTTGCCATTAGTATGTTATATTTAAGTGCGTGTCTGTGTTTTTGTATATTTTTGTATTTGTTCCCCTTCGAGTTGTAGGTAAGAGTCTTTCTGATGCATTCTTCTGTATACCTCTTCTCTATTTTGCATTCCTTTTCCCTAACCTGTTCTTCTCTCTTTCACTCCACAAGTTTTCCATTTTTCATACGTATTACTTATCTTTGTCCTCATCCACGCATCGCCTCCAAAACATTTGTCACATTTTACATTTTCTTTTAATTTTACAATTTACCCACATTCTTTGTCAACATTTGTCCTTCTTTTATTTACATTTCTATCATGTTTCTAAGTGTCTTTAGATAATGCTGTTAATATAGAAAAGTAATTTAAAATGTTCAATATCTGGAACCAATATAATACCTTTTTTGTCGAGGAAAATCTTCATTAGATACTCTGCTTTTTAGAAGTCAGGGTTATGCGGGATTTATACCCACTAAAAACTCCTCAGTGGTCATCCTCAATGCATTGCGAAAGGTCCCGGGATCTCTTACGGAACTCACCTGTGCCTCCCTGCATTGTTGCTAAGCACATTCCAGAGAGAACTGTTATCCTCGAAAGCACTCAAAGTATGCTGCGATAGAATACGACTCTACTTCATACTTGTCGTCTACCCCGGGCTCACTTAAAAAACGTAGAAGGCTCCATCCTCAAAGCATGCGAACCCGAAAACCCTTTTAGTCGCCTTCTACGACAGGCAGGGTTTACCTTAGTTCTATTCTTGATAGCCCGAAACTATAAAGCTAACATATGTGATATCTATATGAAATCTTGTAAGGAGAGTAAGATCTTCCATAACGAGGTTAACAATAATGTGCCGAACAAGTACGGGTTCGGGACCCCGCGGCATAAGGTTCACCGGTTTTTACGTGTGCATGCGTGTACTCACCTCACTCGCCGTCAGTTCCGCCGCCCGCAGGTCTTCTAGTTGTTAGTCAGTCGGTCAAGGGTCAGTCGTCAGTCTGTCCAAGTCAAACACTGAGCGCGCGAGCGATGCCCGTCCACTGCAGCGTGTAGTGCTGCAGGTCGCTCCCCGTAGCGGCGCACACAAACACAGGAGGACAGATAGAACTCGCAACGTGAACTGCGGCACTAGGTGACCGTGGCGACTCCGTAAGATAATTCGCGTTCGAACTAGCCACCGCGCGATGTCACTCCGAAACGACGACGTACTACCAATTCATCGCGCGGTCGCTGTCCGTCCCTCTCCCCCCGCACCAGCCCACAAGGCCATTTGATTGGCGAAGATATTTCACCACTACCCGCAGTTGCGAGGAGAGGAGAATAAAAATATGGTAGCAACTACCGCCGCATAGAGATGCGTAACTATACCGAACAAATAATGACACATATGTAGTAAGTAATTCATCAAACAATTATGTTAGCGGCGTAAACAAAGTTGTAATAGATATTTTAAGGGTCTAATATCTATTTTATAATTTTAGGTTCCAGTAAACCGGGGAGTTGTGTACTTGGTAATTCCAGTTGTGCCAACTAAACTGTTCGGTAGTAGCCAGAATTCGAGATCGTTTGAACCGACCACGGCAACGTAACCGCCCGCTATCTAACCGGGGCGGCGGCGGATTCCCAATGACCGTATCTGCATACCGCTTTAAAATTAAACTGCTGGACGCGAAAGGGGGACATCAGTTAGATAGCAGTGAACCGACGCTCAAATATCCACCAGATTTCAAACTACAACCCCTAAAAAATAAAACTAAAAGTTCACTTTACTGCGTTGCAAATTTTAATGTTTAAATTTTGACTAAATCATTTAACAAATTAAATATAAAACTGGTGAACTGTCTATGTAGGTACCGCTTCAACCCTTACTACCACCACCAAATAGATATATACAAACATTATTGTGTTCCGTTATTAAGGGTTAAATCCATATAGTATAAAGATATTACTACATCATCAAAAGGAAATTTGAAGTGATTATAAAATCTAACATGTAGATTAAAAAACAATTCAGTGTATATATTCCTAAAACCTAATTCCCATGCACTTTTATAAAATAACCTAGAAACATTACACTTATAACCCTATTATATAGTCTATGTTTGTATATGCTCATCAACCCTCAGTTCAGTGCTTGACATAGCCTCTTTCAATAGTGGGGATAGGTGTTATACTAAATCCAGGTAAATTGAACAATTCATTGGTCTAGGTCAGATTCGAACCCGGTACCTTCGGAGTGGAATGCTGGCGTTTTTTTTTTTCTTCTCGCGTGTTTTGGGTACGAGTCCATGATTACTATTTTTTATTTTCTCTCCTTTTTTCTTTTTCTCTTTATATCCCTAACGGTTCTCGTTTCATTTTTTATTTGTCTATCTTCCATTCTTTTACTATATTTCAATTCTTCTTTTAGGTATCGCCTTTCAGACTTAAGTTCGCCGGTTATTACATTTTATTTTCTTGTCTTACTTTCTTACATTTACATTTACTTTCTATTTTTATAATTTCGTTTCATCTGTCCTTATATTTATGTCAGCTACCGACATTACATATTTTACTCTTTAAAACTTACATTTATCTATAAAACTTATATTAAGGACTAGAATTGTTTAATTTAATAACTTTTTAATCGCTATTTTATAAAATTTTATGAATTTGCGGCGACTTTTGTCGCCACTCATCACCTTTCTATGCTACCAACATTTATCTCTTTTTCGAGCACGATTTCTGTATCGGTTCTTTCTCTCCCAAATAAGGGACAGGAGGTGATAAAAAGTCAGCGTTCAAATCACTAGGCTATTATCTATATAGTGGAGTGTTTAGGCCGTTTCCTGCCATGCTGGCCCAATTCAGATTAGTGGGGAGACACAGCCTTGATTATTGATTAGCAGTTATCAAGTAGATGAGGTTGGCTTGAGTCCCATGAGTTGTTATGTGTGATCACTTAAACCCTGCTACTACAATATATTTATATACTTATATATCATTTATCCTCATTTCGTTCTATAACAAATGTATAAACATTTTAAAGTCAATTAATATTACCGTATATTATATTTGAACATTCTCTTCATACGTTTAATACACGAATAAGTACACCGAGATAGGCAATTATCTTCACATCAGCGTCTCTCCGAGTTTGCATCAATCAAATATGACTCGTAATTAAACTGATTACTGTATGTATACACATTGGAATGTTTACTGCGAGCTACGTCCTCGCAAGCATAGTTTACTCGCAATTGGTAGGCGTTTGAAGTTCCTCAGCGATATAAGCAAATAACGTCAGCTAATATTATTGCAAGAAGCTAATAATTTTCTTGAAGCTGTACACGGCTGGATGAAGTTACAATCAGTCATAAGTCTACTGATGGTAGATCTCCGACAAACAGTACTGTTTGAACATCACTGTGTTCCGGTTTGAAGGGCGTTGTAGTGAAATTACTGGACTGTAGACTTAACATCTTACGTCGCAAAACCACTAACGCAATGTGGTGCTGTGTATACCATCTTAACCAGAACTTGTTATGGACAAGTTACCCATCCGTATTTTCTTAACATCTATACCTCTATACTTTATTACTGAAGGATATCATAAGTCCCACACAACAACTCATAGGTCCCAAGCCTACCTCATCTGCTCGTGGTGCACCCTGCTAATCAACAAACGATGTTTTGGCTCCCCACCAACTCGCAGTAGCCCATTGTAGTAAAAGATGACCCAAATTTCAAATACTATTAGAGAAGATCTATGTCCAGCTGTGGACGTCTATCGGCTGATAATAATATTTTATCTACAGTCATTAAACATATTTATTTATCTTTTGTTCCGATGACTGTGTGATTTGCAATTACATAGTTATACTAATAAAAGCTATCTTTGGAAATGTACCACAGTTTTTTTAAAAAAAAAACTTTGATGAGCTAAACGAAAACGCAATTATAGTCTCATATCGTAGATGCAAAGTGAAGTAAAACAATTATTCGTTTCGTGCTAAATGTTTGGAGCGACGCGGTCTGGCTGCAGGCCAGACTGTTGTCATAGTCACCTTTACTATCTTTGTATGTATATCGATCGGATTAGTAATTATTGAAAGAGACAACTACTATTTTTAATAACCGATGTATATTTTACCTTATTTTAATGTGATAACTGTTACTGTAATAAACATGATTTTAAAATATCGAAATAACCAAAAAAGGAATATAGTAAGTAATCAAGATTAGACTTCGTAACGCAATGGATATGGTTTTTGTCTTGTAAAGAACCCTGGTCTACTGTTAATTCCGAAGCCATGTCAGTGGGAACAAAATAAAAATAATAAAAAGATTTTTATTTGTCACTACAAATTAAGGGAAATTACTAAGAGTCATATGAGTGTTGTAGCTGTTTTGTCAAAATTACAAATTACTAACGTACCAAAGCAAAGTGGTAGCGGCTTTACCAAAGAACCGTCTATATTTGTAATATATATATACAAATACACATACATTTACATGTATGTTTGTACACATATGTATATATATACATTATATAACGTTAAGGAATTGTAATAGCCTGTTAATATCTTTTTAAAAACTACAACTTATTCAGGATATATAGAACTAGAGTTTAATAGAGATGATCAGCGGTAAACTACAATACTTTGAAATGATAATATAACTATCATATTACTGTATGTAATAGTTGTTAGAGAGGATTAAAAGAAACCATTGAAGCAGAGTAGATTGAACGTTATCTGGTGAAGTGACAAAAGCTGCCGTAACACTCGCTTTAATGTGTAATAAAACTTAATTAACGAATAACAGTACCCGTTTCGGTGCTTCTAACGCTCTAATGAGATACTCCGAGTCTATTTCAGGCTTTTACAACAAATAATACCTTTTTTATATAATGAAATAAAATATGTACATAACACAGTAATACTGCGATACTTTTGTATAAAAATTCTTGATGAAAATCAAATCAAAAATTAAAAGATTCCGAAACGAAATTTTCATCCAAAAGTTAACAAATGAAAATTCTTTTCCGCTTTCATTTCCATCCCATTTTTAATGGAATAAAAAAGTAAAGTCTCATTTTTCTGTACCCAACAAAAGGTTAGTCCACTCAATTTTCCCACAGTAGGGATTCGGATCAATGTAGAGATATTACAAATTAAACTACTACAAAGACAAATTCTTCGAAATATGATAACCTGTCCACGTTTTCTTAATTGAAAATCGGGCCTCATCATCGGCTGATGAACGTCCACTGCTGGACATAGACCTCTCCCAAAGATCTCCACTCCGATCAGTCTTGCATTGACAGCATCCAGTGGATTCCCGCGACCCTCTCCAGTTCATCGGTCCACCTTGTGGGTAGTCTTTCAGCACTATGTTTACTGGTAAGCGAATACCACTCAAGTACTCCAGTACTTCAAGGTTAGTAGGGATCGAACCCGCGCCTTTAAATAAACGATACTATGGTAAATAAATATAACACGTACAGTAATTAACGATTTTCACTGTTGTTACCAAAATGAAAATCATTGTGATTAATATGGATCAAGTTAATTAACACAATTAATCCTATTCAAACAGCTCTTCGTAAATATTGACAACCTTCAGAGATTACGGTCACTTAAATATCGGGGAATGGTCGAAATCTTCACTAATCTGGCACTTAAATTGGTACGGACTAAACTGTTGTTTTTTGCTGTATTCATTTTTCTATTTACATCAAGTATTTGTTTGAGAACTAATGTATGTATTTATTCATTTCAACAGATGGACATACATGGACATGGACAGACGTAGGTCTCTTGTAAAGTATTCCACAAAATATACATATGTGTGTAATATGTATCTATCTCTATGTATATACATATATATATATCTTTGTAAAGATACGACATAGGACATTTTTAATTGAGTACCAAAAAATATTAAGTATGTCTATTAAATAAAGAAAAACATTGAACGTTTAAGTTATAAGAGGCCCGACACAATAACTTGCAGAACTGAAGCCAACCTCACCTGCTCATGGTGCTGCTAATCAAAAAACGAGGCTCTAGCTTCCTACCAACCCGCAGTGGGCTAGTTTGGTGGGATATGGCCCGAATCCCATCACTGTTGGGAGAGGATTATGTCCAGCAGTGGAAGACATCAGCTCTTGGTAATGATGATGATAAAACAATTATATACTATATTTAAAAACTATTTATCATGTTTTTTTTTTTATTTTATTATAACTCGTTTAAAAAAAACTAATTAAAATATGCATCAACAGTAAATCTACAAATATTTTTGGCCTCTTTCTTTTGTGAACAACATTTGGGCGGCTCGCCGTGGGCCTTGCAGATGTGCACCTGTCGTGGTGAGCGTTCCTTAGGCAGGTTCTTACATGTATGATCAGCAGTTACCTCGTGTACTACCTCAGGCTTGCAATAGCATCTCTGTAATGATTAGAGCTCACGTTATCAAATTGCTAAACCTAAACCTTCGAAATAATTACAGGTAGATAGACATCTTACTGGCAGTAGGTATCTGTTACCAACGACTGTCTAGGTAGGTTATCACTCTTGCCACAGCTGACAAACAGTACTGTGCTAATATTACTGTATTCCGGTTTAACGACAGTTAACTTCTAACGTCTTAAAGCGACAAGCGCAATGTGGTGCTGTATACATCTTAACTACCACCACATTGTTATAAGCAACCTCATTTAATTGAAAGCCTTGTTCCTCTCCTCGATTAAAAGAAATGTTAAACTCATTACAAACTTCGTAATACTTTAAGATACTAACACAAAGTAATAAATTCTTTTTACCTTTTATGGTATGAAATAAATCATTAATTTAGTTACTCTACTTTTTACTTTGCCAGTATGCAAAAAAAAAGATGAAAAGAAGAAAATGAAATAAACTAAAGCAATTGTGACTCAAATTAGATTACTAAGAAATTGAAAGCATTGAAATATAATATTCGTTATAGAGGACAATAAAGTTAAAATTCTTGTATTAAAAAATTGGATATTCCTCGGAGATGAATAATTAATTACGTCACAACCTGAACTGCTATTCACAATCTTATGATTGCTATATAGAAGAAATATGTTGAAAAGTTATTATATATATTTACTCCTTTGTGGAGACGACGTCTAATCCTTAACCATTTGGGTCTTCGACCTCTACAGTGCTTCCTGTTCATTTTCCTCAATTCGGCAGATGACTGCAATTTGGTAATTAAACTGCACCAGGTTTCATTGCAGGAGCAACCGGTACCTAAGAGAACTTCATCATCATCATTATCATTGTCAACCTTTGTTGGTCTACTACTATATACATATTAATAAAGTAATTTCTAATTGCTTAACTTCAACAGAAAATGTAACACATTGTTGCTACTAAAATTGCTGAGGTAACAAGATCTAGTAATTAATGTCCCAAAGCAACATCTTAACAGGCACCATATTATTATGAGTTGGTTATCACTACCGGAAGACCTAAACAAAAGCCTTTGCTGCCGGAGACTGTCTAGGTCCTAGGTCCTACCACCGCAGCTCCTATTGCAACTGATAAATAGAACTGTGAAAACATTACTGTTTTTCGTTTCGAAGGGTATGCCAGTGAAATTACTGCGGTAATGAGACTTAATATCTTACGTCTCAAGGTGTTGAGCGCAATGTGGTGCTATGTATACCATCTTAACCAGCGCAGTTTTCAACATCATCATCATCAACTAATGGATATCTACTTCTTGGATCTGTTCTGGTCTTTTTTTACATATTTCTAAAAATACTCTTGAATATTTTATTAGTTCAATACAGAGGACTTTTAGAAACAGTCGATTTGTAAAGCGTGGTCATTACGCTGTCCAAGGGTGATCAGTAACAAGGTTCAGTACGCGAAAGAAATTTTTATTAGATACCCTGCTTCTTAGGGGATTTGTTAGGGTTTTGTGGGATTTATACTCAGTAACACCCCCTCGGTGGTCATCCTTGGGCGTTGTAGAAGGATCTCCTACGGAACTAACGGGTGCCTTCCTGTTTGCTAGTGTGTCTACTTTATCTTTATATGTACATATATTTTATTCGACGGGACCTGATATTAAATGATACGCCCGCTCAGAACAACGTGCCGCTAGTAAACCTGGTATACACCCTATATTGCACTCCTCGCCTGGATACCTGAGGTGTTAAGACTCGTTACCCCACTAATGTAGAAAACAATTGTTAATAATGATTGTTCTTACCCATCTTTCCTAAATTCTATAATACAAGTAACAGTAATTTTGTCACAAAGATAAATTATTTATCATTAATATTGATGCCAACTAGATTTAACTATAGATAAAGTATTTAATTAATTAGTGTATCTTAAATACTCTTTAGTAATAAGTCTAAATTCGACCATAAAGACAACATACGTTTATAGAAATAATAATAACTTTGGGCGAGTGAACAAGTAAAAGAGTGAAGCCATCCACTTCACTCGCTCCCGTAGTGCGCGCACCCCCGAACGCCGTAAGCGCAAATCTCCGGGA